>JANIJG010015035.1:0-53024 GCA_024611175.1 Megaceryle torquata | reverse complement strand
ATTTAAAAACTCCATTTTTTGGTCTTTTTTTTTCCTTTTTTTTTTTTTTTTTTTTTTTTTTTTTTTTTTTTTTTTTTTTTTTTTTCCATCTCCTCAACCAATCCTGCAAACAAAACCAATTGGGAAGACACAGCAGCAGTGATTTATGTGTATGGTTTGTCTAAATCATTTTCATTACCATTTTGCACAGTGAGTAGTCAAAATCAAACAATTGTGGACATTGTGTCTCTGCATGAGTATTATCATAAGCTCTTGATTTATCTCAGGAAATTTCCCTGTTGCCTACCACAATAATATACTTTCTACCATAAAAGTAGCTGTATCGAATCTCTTTAATATTTTCATTCATGATTCTATGAATCTATGTATCCTATAGATAATCAATAATAATAAAAAAAGAACTGACTTTAAAACAATGCAAGTTACACACAAGGGGAACTTACCCTAGAAACCTCCTTTTCTTAGAAATCTTCATCTTTGTTATCTCATCTAGCCTTGCACCCCTCTACCTTCTCAGTTTATTTTAGTTTTCATATTCTGCTTTCTATTACTATTCTTACTTAAGGAACTGAACAAGTAAACAACAACATTGTGCAAAATCATTATCACAATTAAAATTCTCAGTAACTTTTAAAAAAGTATTTCTAAAATTCTTTAATTATTCAGGTTTTATGCATACTTCATAACAGGTTTTTTTTCATTATGGAAACAGCTTTAGGAAGTGAACTAAATCCATACCTGTATGAGGACAAGTAAATGTATGTGAAGGTGTTGCTTTTACAACTTAAACAGACAGTAAACAATAATCTATTTTTTTTCTGTAAATAGCATGTGTTGAAATGCTATTTCCACAATGGAAAATAAATTTGCTATTTGGAGTATTGTGTTTTATTGGTTAAAAATAAATAAATAAATATTAGCAGATCTTTCTAAATATCCACAAGCCTGAACTGGGATTCTGACCTAGGTCTCATTATAACATCTTAGAATTTGGGGGGATGGAGAGCATTTTTGAGGAATTAAGATTTTTAGCTCTTCCCCAACCTTTTCATTGTTATATATCTCTTGGAACACAACTTTTCTCAATTATATAAAACACAACTTTGTTCTCAAATTTGGGACTTCATATTGCCTTGTCTTGCAGAAAGAGAAAGGCATCAGGAACTCAACTATAGCTATCATATTAGTGTATCCACTGCAGCTACTTCTGTTCAAAAAACATATTATACGGGCACACACACACACACCAATAATAAACCAAAACAACAAAAAAAGAGCATGTTCATACCCATAAAGCTGCAATGGTGAGAGACAGCTCACAGACCAGCAAGATACTATCTTCAGGCTTATTCTAATATAGTGTGACTGGCTCTAGTATGTTTTATGTATGTCACTGATAGAAGACAACACTCTGATTCCAGATAATTTATAAACCTTTTAATAAAGCTGTCCCCAAAAGACATATATTATAAAACAAACAAAAAAAAAAATTCTGTATTTTACAAGGGGTGGATAACATCAAACCATTTCTATTATGGATATAACAGGCCGTTAATACTACCCCTCCATTAACACTAATAAGGCTATTGAGTATATGATGCAATATGGCTCCATCTGCTTGTACAGCTCAGATGTGGATCAGCTTCCTGTACCTCAAGTGGAAACAGTGACCTATGAATATAACAAATTGCTCCCTAGTGTAATGATGACCACCGATCACCCGTAGTGATCTCTCACCACTGAGATCACTGAAACCTCTGTTTATTCCTCTGTCATGAAATGTTAATTTGTGCTGATCATAGACATTTAGATTTTTGTATTATATTTGCAAAATTCCTTCCATTTTTCTTTTTCTATATTGCACACTAATGAGCCTTGAAAGACATTCCCTGAACAGCTAACATTATTTTCATTCTCACAACACTTAGCGCATTTGATATATTGAAGTGAAAAGTACTCTGAAAAGAGATTACTCTTGAAACCATTGACTTTCCACATTTTAGTTCTTAGAGGTACATCTCCTCCATGTAGCAAATTTCTGCATTTTTTAATCAGGTATCCTAAATATACTCAAAATTTAATTATTTCAGTTATGATTTCTTTAAGAAAAATATGAGTGCATGTATAATACTTATATACAACATTGATTTGTAAGGACTTCACTTGACCAGAGAGAGAGAGTAATCTGATCTTTTCTTATCCTTCTACTGCCTAAGGCAGTATGCATAGAAGAACTAGATTTCCAGATCACTTTGGTGATATCCTTAAAGGCAGAAAAGGTTGAAAGTCAATATTTTGCTTTCTCCAAAGAATTTCAATTGGATGTGAAACTTTTTTCTTAAATTACATATTCTATCTAATGGTAATACTTTAAGGATTCATACCAACACTGCATATCAATTTACAGAGGAACATGTAGAATTTGTATTTATGCAATATACTTAGGACTTATCCAGAATACAGCTGAAGACTGACATCCAAATGTTACCTTTATTCAATATCATTACACTTTTAAAGAACAGAGTCTTCTCATCTCAGCGGATAGGAATCATTTCAACAAGCAGAAAACATCTTTGCTTTTCACCAAGATATTATATCAGTGCAATTCCACTTCCATCAAAAGATGGGGTAACTTCAAAACTGAGCAATTCAGGTGTCTGATACCCAAACTTCTTGTAGAATATTAAATTTTTTTCTTCACAGTAAAAATCTGTATATACAACTGGGACTGAGAAATTAATATTGGTCTTTATCCTCACAGGCTTCAGTAAAGTAATAAATAATAATAATAGAGTAGTTTTACAGTGATAATACAAGCTGCTTTTCTCTATAATACAAGTCATAACATTTCCATGAAACAGATATTTAAAAAAAAAAAGCCAAAAAACCACAAAAGTCTTGTGGCACCGATAAATTAAAAAATGTACTGATAAGGATATTATTAGTATCTCTGATAATCAGAGGGAAATCACTGTATTCAGTTTTGGGCCCCTGACCTGAAGAAAGACACTTCCAAAAAAGAGCAATGAAGCTAGTGAAGGGTCTCCTGAACAAGTCCTGTCAAGAGTAGCTAGGAAACCAGGGATGTTTAGCCTGGAGAAAAGGAGGCTGAGGGTAGACCTTATTTCTCTCTACAACCTCCTGAAAAGGGGTTGTAGAGAGGTGGGGGTGGGTCTCTTTTCCCAGGTAGAGAGTGATAGGATGAGTGGAAATAGTCACAAGCAATGCCAGCAGAGGTTTAGGTTGGGTACCGGGAAAATTTATTCACTGAAAGGGTTATCAAGTATTGGAACAGGCTGCCCAGGGAGGGGGTGGAGTCACCATCCCTGGAGGTATTTTAAAGACGTGTAGATGTGACATTTGGGTACATGGTTTAGTGGTGGACTTGGTAATTATATGTTCATGGTTTGACTTGGTGGTCTTAAAGGCCTTTTCCAACCTAAATTATTCTATGATTCTAAGTTATTAGCATATTATGTGAGTTTGTAAGCCACACAAACTCTGAAGAGGTTGCATGTAGTTTCATGTAGGAGACCATTAAGTAAAAAAAAAAAAAAAAAAAAAAAAAAAGTCCAGACAAAGCTTAAGTACAAAGGACTGCAAGTAGGCAGGTTATTGTGCAGAATACACAAGATGGGTGACTGGCAAAACCAAACCCAGACATGCATTATCAGGAACATAACCCCACCACCCTGTATTGGGAGGGAGAATGCAACATAAAAACATGAGTCATAAGAAAGGAAAATTGGAAAAGAAAGAGGACAAACAGACGTCTAATCCATGTGCATTTGATAAACAGCTCTCAAGCCTGATACAATTTGCAGGTAAAAGCTGTAGCCATCACAGCTAACTATGTGTCCTAACTGCATCAGTGAAAACACATCAGCTCTGTTATATGGTGCACTGATAGCTGACTTAGAGGGGAAGTATAAAAAATTACAAGTTTTTCATACATAGTAATGATAATTGATATTAGATAACAAATAACCACTAGCCAGGACATTGTTGTAAAATAAAAAAATTTAAAAAAAAATGCATCCTATCACTAAAAATATTTAGGTTAGATAGTTTTCTTTTACAGTTTAAAACTGGCCTGATTTATCAGTCTTCTGAACCTTCCCATAACAATGATCTCTAGTTGTCCAATACATATACATATGTTTCACTGCAAAATTATTACTATGGCTACATGCATATGTCTACCTGTTAATGTCCATATCTACACTAGGTGTCTAATTGCCATTCACAACATTCAGTCAATGGAGTCTCACCACTAAATTTGTACCCAAATGACTCTCCTTCCTCCATTGACTGTATTGATTAGGTATCTGTTGCTTACAACTACTTTCACTCTTAGTGACCTGTGGTTATTTACATGTAGCTGTTTGACTGTACTGCATTACAGTCTTTGGGTTTGCCCAAATGTAGGCAACTAGAAGTAAGACAGAGCAGGCAAATAAGACCCAGAAATTGTAAAACAGTCATATCTCTTTAGAGTTGAAGCTAAGGGTAAAGTGCAATACTCAAAGCCATTTTACAGGTCTATGTTTAGGCTATCATCTTACTGCTACATTCTTCTTTTATTTACTGCAAAGTTTTATTTGGCTTATGTTTCAATCATTCATCTAAACTTTCTGGAAAGTGCATTCTATAATATATCTGGGTCTTTAAAAACACATGTGAGCCAGAGACAAAGCTTTTCCAGTTCAGAGAACAAAAGAAAATATGATTGGCAAATGTTCTCCTCTAGCAGGTAAGATGAATCCCAAACTAAATATTTCCAGAATTTATTTTAAATCATCTTCATTTAAACATTTTTTCCCATTCCTGATGGCATACACTTTTTACTGAAGATAATGTGTTCTATAATTTATTATATCATGCAGTCATATGAGGATTTTCCTATTGTCATTTTCTTTTTCACAGGGAACACATTGGTACCAAAAATTAAAGAAAAAATGCAGAGGGAAATAAACCCCAACAAGCTAATATGTTTATTGTTCTGTGAAATGAATGTTTATCTTTACTTGAGAGTACTTCATGCAACCTGAATCTTTTCTATTATCTTCCATGCTAGTATTTAAGCCAAATTATTTTTTCCTTACAGAAACATTTTTACTAATGAGATGTTTTAACATTTATTTGATTTATTTAAAAAAAAAGGACATTAGAGACCGAAATATGCACTACTCTTCTGGAATGGTGAACATGGTAAGCCATTTTTAACCCAGGTCTAATTATGATGTTTCACTCCCTATAACATGAATTATACATTACAGGATGGAAGTTACATTAGATCATGTCAATGCAGATAGTGTGATATAAATAGAAATGTGTACCAGCTTGACATTTAAATAAATATCAAAAAAGCTTATTCTTGCTGTATGAAAAGTCCAATAGATGAAGAGAAAGATCATCATGTCAAAGTACCTCTTTTGTATGAGATTGTTTTTCATTCAGACTATGTTGAAAGTACTCTACCATTTCCTTTGGCACTTCATATCAACCAGGCTTTCCCAGAAACCTCTGCTTTATTACATCCGCTACAAAAGTATTCCATTGGATATATTCCTTTCTTTCCTGTTTTAAAGGAATGAATCAAATGAGAGCAAGGGAAACATGGAATATAAAAACAGTGACCAAACACTGGAAATACACACTATATGTAATAATAATGTTCAAAGTAATTCTGGTATAGAAAATGCAAAAGGTGGATATCAAAAAAATACTGTTGGCTTCAAAATTGCTCTTTTGCACAAATAATCTGCAGTTTTAATCACTTTTTTTTCCTTTTTTTTCAGTGATAGGATATTGCTGTCTTGCACAGCATTTTACAGAAGAAAAAAATCAAAATCTGAATGTAAAATATGATACTCTGGGCCATAATATAATTAATGAAATTCAGAGTATACTTAACGATGCCTTGTGCATGTTGGAAAAAAATTATTATCTGAGAAGCTTTCCTCACCTGGCCAAACCTTTGAGCACTTCAGTCAGTCCACACTGAAATCATATAATACGAGGGCTAAAGTTTTCTGTGAAAATACCAGACAGTATTAGCATATGGAGTAAATTCTTTCCATGCTCAAGTACAAAGGTGTTTCTAGTTGGGCTGCATAACTAATACCATAAATTGTGATGGTGGAGAGGTGGATGTTTAAGGTGTTTTATAATGGCACTTTTTTAAAAACAATCAAAACTGTTGTTTTTAAAAAAATAATTTTGTTTGCTCTATGCAAGAAAATCTGTGCTGAAAATTAATAGACAGCATTCTTGGCAGTGTCTTAAAAAAGCTTTATGTATGTAAATTATTTCAGTTACCTTTTTCTCTTATGACATAATGAATCCACTTTTGCCAACAAAAGTTCACAGACCACCTTAGAGATAGTTATCTCTGAGCTTAACTTGTTTTCGTTTCTTGAGTATATTAGAACTGTCATCAGAAAATAGAATAAAGTACAAATAAAGAGACTTTGGACAGGATTGTGCTGTTCTCCCTGGAATAAACTGCTCACTCAATTGACATTCTCTCTCTGATCTCATTTTATCTGCTTCTGTCCTGACAGTTTCCCTCATCTGTTCCTGATACCTTTCTGTACTAATTTACTCCACATCTACTTTGGAAAAGTCTTGACATGGTCCCAATAAATTCTATAAATTTTCTTCCCTGTAAGGGAAAGATCCAAAAACCTCGAATAATCCTTCTCTTTCTAAAAGATGTAGAAAAATCCAGCAGCTAAAGTATCTGGACATTAGACAGTTTTCATATGAATTTATTTTGAATATTATTTTAATAATTTTTTTTTTTTTTTTACAACTTCAGATATTTCTCTTGAGTATCTCTAATCTCTCACAACAGTTTGTCATTCAATGCATTTAAATCATGATAAAAAATCCATTAGGTAAACCTGCTAGCATGACATTCTCCAGATTGAAGACACAGTTTATGTTAATATAATGAGCCTTGAATAATGGAATGAAAACAGCTAAGAAAAGTTACCACCCATATATTCCACAGATTCTGATATGTATGCTTTTCCTTATCATTAGAGCTGTGGTTTTCAGGTTGTGCTATAAAGTCAAAGGAATCAAAATGCACTCATATTCCTCGGATGAAATATTTTCATGGCAGAAAAAGAAAATGTTGTTCCTGTGGTTTTTAGGACTTCCATGGTTTCATTTGCAAGAGCCTGTGGACACATACTGTTTTATGTGCCTATTACAATTGTATAGCACTAATGTATGTACTAGAGCGTGGATCACCATAATTGCTTACCTTACATAGGGAATTAGTTGTTTGCCCACCAGTGTCTGCAGCTGGAGGAACATGGAAAATAGCAGCATTTCTGTTTAGTGATGTACACATGAATTAATGGGATGGCAAATGCTAGTTCTGAAATGGGTTTCTTGCTGCATCGAGAAGTGGAAAACAGTAAGTAGGTTTGGAAGTAGACTAAACAATGTGTTAATCCTCTCCATGAAGCTGGCATTGTCATACTGTTTGAAAGTGCTCAGTTGTGTGGGTATTTCAATGCAATTATCATTCTAAAAATACATTCTCCTGTAAACTGTGAAAAAATTGTGATCTGTGGACACTGTAATCAACAGAATGTTACCAACTTTTTTTTTCAGTGAGCTTTTGATGCATCTGCCCATCTCCTTAAAGCAACAGCATTTTTATGTCTTTATGCTGTCTTGCCACCTATGTGGCAATGTCAAAAAAGTAGTCTATCTTTTTATACTTTAACTAGGAAAAAAAATAAAAAAATAAAAAATTACACCTAACCAAAGCTGAGATGTAACTCACCTGAGTGGTATTTACTAGTTCTATCCATGAATAACAGGTCATTGTAACATGTTACAGGCACCTAGTTATCAATTTTTCTTATTACATTATTTCCACAAAGTGTTACACTAATAGGACAAACAGGATATTTTTCATATGTTAGAGGCTTGAAAACATATAATCCATTTCTCCATACTGTTTCTTCTTCCTTATGATAAAAAGAAAGAAAGGAAAAAAAAAAAAAGAAAAGAAAAGAAAAGCTGTGCTATGATAAACAACTATTAGCCTGTCTGGTTTGAAGAGAAAAGAATAGGTGTTGTGCAGCATAACACAACAGTTCAGATCAGTTGATAGATTAAATGTGTCATGAGGTTAACAAAAATGAAAGACAGAAAAACAAACTCATATCAAATTGAATCAGATATTATCAAATCCCAGGAACTGTGTTAACACTGCATCTGTCAGACAAGGGGAGTAAGAAACAAAGCAATAGAATGCAATTGATGCAGTAGTAAATAATTCTAGAAAGTAATGAGAGAATGAGATATCTTTTTCACTTTAAGCTTTTTAATAATGATAGAAGGAAAACGCAAGGGCAGAAAGGGTGAGACTCACCAAAGATTTTGTTAAACATAGTGAGCTTTTCAAGTTTTTGTTGACTTGAACCTGAGATATTGCTTGATCTCTTTTCCAGCATTACTTGTTATGAGACATGTCCATTATGTTCTTAGCCTCCTCTGTAATGCATACTAAATTAGCACCTTTTTTATTCCTGCCTATCTTGTTTTTGCCTTCTAAACCAAAATCCACCTCTTTTGATCAAAACAGCATATTAATAATCTATTCCATTGCTATAACTGCAGAAGAAGTAGCTTGTATTTTTTTCTTGGACAAAAACATGTAGCTTTAACTATAAGACATACCCCCCCCCCCCATTTATCTTATTTTCAAGAAGACAAGGGTCGACTTCAACAACATGAAAAATAAAAATTAGGAACAGCTCACTTCACGTAACTGTCTTGCCTCTGAAAAATATATATTTAATGAAACTTAATAGCATCTAGGTGATTGTGAAACTATATATTCATCTTCAAGAAAAAATAAAAGTAAGTAGAACAGTGTCTGCCTTGAAGGACTGGGAATTAGGGTGGTTGTTAAAGTACAAGACTCATTTAATACCATCTCACTATTCTTCTAGCTGGATATTTTCTTACCTCTTTTTTTTTTTGTTTTTAGTCTTAATAAATTTAAACAAGATTAACAATGATCACTTGTCACATAACTAAATAAGTCAATGTGTCTTTAATTAGGTCACCCAAACTACTAGAGTATTTCACCATTCAAGGTGACAAAACATACTTCAATGCCTTAACTGTCTGGGCCTTCTTATTTCTTCTATATCAGTGTTAAGAGCAACTACAAGTCCCATAGTGACACTGCACACAGAGCCATTTCAGCTGCTATTTCAGTGGCATGTCTTAATGACATTAATTAAGTTCTCTAAAGAGCTATCTTAAGAAGCTACTGTGACTGTATCTCTAAAATGAGTGAAGAGTTTATATATGTTTAGCATGGAGAAATGGAAAGGCTGGAGAGAAAAGAAACCATTCCTTGCACTATTACATTCTGCACGTTTCGGTTCTTCAGTATTCACAGAGAAGTCTCATTATTGCGTTTACAGTGACAGCCCTGTTTATTAACTTCTCCTTAAGATTTATGTGGCTCTATCTTGAATGTATCTAACAGAGTTATACACCATTAGTTCTTGTTGATAGCACAAAGGCTTTGTTTGCAAATAAATTCAGTTAATTAAATTGATACAATAACTTTAAGAAGGTTAATAAATGTCTTAACAAAACGGAGTTTGACTACTTCCAAAACAAAAAGGTACACATAAATTTACCTTTGAAATAAAGGTTTGTAAATTATACATTTAAATAAGCTTGTAGATCAGCAAGAAAGTTTTTTTGAAT
The DNA here is from genome assembly GCA_024611175.1 of Megaceryle torquata. Classification (NCBI taxonomy): domain Eukaryota; kingdom Metazoa; phylum Chordata; class Aves; order Coraciiformes; family Cerylidae; genus Megaceryle; species Megaceryle torquata. Next base: position 43,265 of record JANIJG010015035.1, on the reverse strand, counting down.
GTCTTAATTATTTTCACACTTCCATGTTATTCCCACAGAATATGATTTCTAAAACACAAATTGATATAGCTCATAGGCTAAGTTCAATACCACTCATTACAACTTACTTTTGTACTTGAATATCCAGCAGATACATGACTAGCTTATAAGAGTAGTTAACAGGACTTCATTCATGAAAAGAGCTCTTATAAAGCATGGTTACCTACTCCTCCTGAAAGCTAGTCCAGTGTTGACTACTGAGAATTTCAACTAAATCACTTACAGAATTGTATCTTGTGTCACAATGTTTACTTGGTATCATTACTTGTAAAGGAGTCACTGTATAAAAGAACAAAATATACATACTGACTGTAAAATTTCAATATCATTAGAGACACGTGAAATTACATAGTGGGATATGGAGTCAGGCTTTTATTGTTATTCTATCTACAACAAAATGTGCTCATGGAGGGTGAATCAAAAAAACACCAGCATGAAGAGAACAATGAAGATGACCAGGCAAAACCTGAATGGCAAGCACCAAACTCTGCAGGTGTTTCATATCAAGACTCATGGTAATATTGTGCCATTGTTACTTGAAGGGTTTAAAGCTCAGATCAAGGATATATCCTGGGATCCTTGAAGAAAAACCATCATCATACGACTGCCTTTTACCAAGGGAAATAACTCCATATTGGCAAGGAAAGCATACACTAACCCAGCACGGGATTGTGACTAAGTAAGCACAACAAAATGAAAGTATAACTCCTGGATAGGAACAGCAGTCATCTTTATAAGGTAGGAGATAAAGTTCTCCAGAGCTGGGGCATGCTGAAGCTCCTGGGCCTGCAGGAGCCCAAGCCAGGGTGCAGTGCAGACTGGGGTCCTCTGGGAAAACCCCAGTCCCACAGCCCTGGGCATCAGGCACCCCCCTGATGTCAGCACAATGCTGGACTGGGATGTAGGACCACAGGTAAGCCCATCTCAGCAGGACCTACAGTTGGGTAAGGCAGGGCTGTGGTTATCTGGACACCTGTCTTCCTGTGGAATAACTGGGGCAGGGGCTGATAGCCCCAGTGGGCTGAAATGGGATCTTGGACCATAAGCCGGGTGGGTAAAGCACCAGGGGAGGTGGGCAGGGACAGTCATGGTTGCTGGTGTCCTCAAGGCCCTGTCACTGCTTCCAGGATAAATTACTCATCCATTGCATTACATTTCTTAAACATGAGAAAAGTCCTGAAGAGTTCACAATTGAGAAGAAAGAAGCAATTTTCACCCTAAGGGAAATTTTCCTGACAAAGCTTTTAATGACAATACATCTGAGTAATTAAAGATTTTTTACAGAGACAGCTAAAGGCATTTCATCTAACTATGCTTTAACCTGGGGACAGAATGAACATTGAGTCCAGATCTGGGTATCATTTCAGTCCTTTCTCTGTTTACTCTAAATGCTTCTCTATGTACTGTTGACAGTAAAAAACCAATTGTGCAGAACCCTTTATCTTTAAAAATAATTATAAGTATCTATCTATCATAAAGCTGTACATTTGGAACCTACTTAGAAGTGTATCTCTTTTCACTAAATTTAATCCATGTAAAAATTTCAGGAGAACTTTTATTTAGATTAGGGAATGTGATGTCATTTGATTGGTCATATGTGAAGGCCAAGAACTAATGCATAAACATGTTCTTCAGTATTTTGTCTAAAGAGATGCAAAACATCCACCATTAATTACTAGCTTTGACTGTAAGCAAATAGTGAAATATGAACATCCAAACACCATGCCAATGTTGCTTTCACTTAAATGAAAACTGCTCAAGTTTGTTTTTCCTTAGTACTAGGCCTTATTCTTATTCTGCTGCCTTAAATATTTTAGTATTCTCTTTATCAGAAGAACTTAAAAAATCTTGCTTTAAACAAGTGAAATAAAGTCAACATCACAATCATTGAATTACAACTGTCCCAGAAGTATTCTTCTTTAACCGAAAACTAACAAAACAAGCCCAGTGCCTGAACGATGACACTGACTCATGTTAAGGCATGTTGAGTGGGCTGAGGGTCCTCTAGGGATGGGGAGCCTGGGGTGAGGAGTACCCAAATCCTGTCCCACCATGCCAACCAGAAACAGGAAGACACCAGGGGCAGGAACAGCCCTGAGTATTGGGTACCTTCCTGGGCAGGCCAGTGCTTGCATGGGATGTGGATAAGACCCAGGCCTGGACAGGGGAGGGGTGTGTGGAGGTGAAGACTGGCACAGCTGGGGCAGAGATGGGTGGCCCCGGGGGGCTGAAATGCCATCTCGGCTGTGGGCAGCTCAAGAAGAGCCCTGGGAAAGACTGAGCAGGGGAAGCAATGCTTCTTACCTTCCTCAGGCCTCTGGCATCTTGTATTTCATGGAGATCTGCAAGTAAGAAATCATTGATGTTTCTAGCACCACAATTCTAGCAAGATGAAGCTGGGCAGACAGTACAGAGATGACAGCGGGACCCTTTAAAAATGGAAAAATAAACAAGAAGAAAAAAATATTTTTTTTAAATTGAAAGAATACTTCATAAACGGACCTGCATCTTCAGGCTCAAAATTGACTTTGTCAAAACAGTCTATTGCTTGGGCCTGTGATTTGTGTATAGTTGAACTTGTCAACAGTGAGGTCTTATAAGTGAAAATTAATTTTTAGGAGGTAGAAACAATACAGATCTGGGAGAGTGCACTGAATAATTTTCTTGCCTGAACATAATCAATGTAATTATTAACTAAAAGTTCCAGTTTCAAGACTATTTTTCTGCTCCATTATTCTGATGCTTTGCCTTCAGTTACATTTATGCAATCTGACTGAAAAGTAATGGAGTTGCACAAGTGAATCTGAAGGCCATTCTTGACCTGCAAAAATCTTTATTATTGGTGATCCGTGAGTCAGATAGAAGACAAATAAGCTTCCAAATCCCAGTCCTAATTTGAAGAGCTGGCAGACAAAAAAGCATTTCAATTGTAAGATGAATGAATTTGATTGAGAAATTACGGGGGTAAAAAAAACTATTGAATGTGACAATACTATTTTTGTAGACAGTTTTCAGAATAGCCTTGCACTTTAAGAATTAATCACATCCTGCTGCTTATTTCGTACTTGAAGGTAAAATGCTCCATTTTGATATTACAATCGGTTGCCATAGAAATGATAATCAGGTCAAAAAAAAAAAAAAAAGGATTATGATTTCAGGTGAGGCATAAGCTTCAAGAACCCTTGATAAACAAAGAGCTTTCATCCTTAGAAGTATCAGTCATACAGATGTAAAGAACAGATATGCTATAAATACTTTTACATACACACATATATATACATGAAGTTTAATATGATATTTTTCATTTTAGAAAACACAGCTCCATTTAGTTTCAAAGCAAAAGTGATGGGGTAGCATATTGCTATTTAAGACTAACCATGCAAAACTAAATTCTAGAGTATGTCTTAAAAGTCAGCACACCGTCCTGGGTTCACTTTGGTTTAATTATCACAAGCAGCTGCTGGCCCAAGTAGTTGGGAGGAGCTGCAGCTGGGAGGATCCACAGACAGAATAAACAAGTGAACTAGCCAATGGGATATTTGATACCATACTGAGTCATGCTTCTATATAAGGGGAGGGCTGGTCTGAGGTAAGAGTGTCTGTTTTCAATTGCTTCAGCGCAGCTGGATTGGGGAAATTTGGTGTCTTGGGCACAGGTAGAGCCTTCTCTGCTTTGTTTACTTACCTTGGATATTATTTCATTAGTACTATCATTAACACTGTGATTTTATTTTTAAAATGCCTTTATCTCAACCCATGGGGTCTCACCTTTTTTATTCCTCACCTTTTGTTCCTCCTTCCTTCCCATGCCACAGGAGGGTGTGTAGAAGGGCGCGGGGGGCGAAGGGGTGGGTGAGCAGCTGTGTGGTGTTTAGCTGCCAGCAGAGGCTGAAACATAACATGCACACACAAAACCCAACAAACCAACCACAAACACTACACCTGCTGAAGAAATATTAAAAATAGAACAAACCCACCCAAATCCCTATATATCAGTTTACCCTGTAACCTTCTAATGAACCTAACCCACAGAGTTTCTAACCCTCAGTCTAATCTGACAGTTTCTGAGGGTACTTTGGGGAAATAAATTTTATAGATAAAGGCTATTGATATTGTTCTTAACAGGAAAGCAGTCCTCAACTATCCTTTTTCTAGAGGCAATTCAAGAACAGGCCACAGATTTCCTTAGGTGTCTGTGCACCAGGTCTGGCATTTTTCATATGCACCAGGTCTGGCAACTATTGCAAGTTGCCAAATTACCTGCACTAGATAGGGTCAGTAGGTACAATGGCATGGTGAAGGATTGTTCTAGTAGTTTCTTTTGGAGGGGAGATATCCCGTTCTCCACAGTAATTGAAAAAAAGTTGAATTGATAATAAATTCCAAACTGAAAACATTATTTATATTAACACAGTTACAAATAAAAAATACAACTCTGTGAAAAACAACACAAGGTAATATCCTCACTCAATTACACAAACCATTCAAATAAACCAGTAAGTTGCTTAAGAAATTACAATAGAATATATACAAAGTTTCTCTAAAAACAAGCATGAAACAATGATCCACTGAAAAAATTTCTATTTTGCTCTTCTTAAGAGTTTTGCCCTTACTTTTCTAATCATTTATTGAAGATTTCTTGAGAGCACTTATTTTGAGAGGCTGGAAGAGAGAGAGAAGGCAACAGTGTTCTTTTTTTTTTCTGTCAAGAATGTCTGAAAAAAAAAATTTTTTTTTTCTTTTTAAATTGTTCTTCCTCTTGAAAGGGAGTGTACTTTTAGCATATGGTTAGAGACAAGAAAGATGCAGGAGGCAGAGGAGAGAGAAGTTATGAAGATGTTTTGTGCCTTTATATCATCTTGAATAACTGAATATTTGTTAATGGTAATTAATTGGATAACAAAATCAAATTTATGTTGTTTGTTTGGGTATAATAGGGCTTGAAAATGAGTATGTACATAGTATGTAGGTCAAACTGAAAACAGATATGAAATATGACTCCATAACCTATTTCTTCTCTTGAGGGAATCATGGATTTTCTTAAGGCTTTTTATGTAGACTGGAAGAGCCATAAGAAACTGTGAATAGTCTAGAGTGAGATATAGGAATAAGGACCTTCACTCATCCTTTGCAGACTCTCTAAACTGAGGGTGATACCCTTCCATCTGTCTTTTTTCCTTGTCCTGTGAGGTATGTTTCATATGGGAGAAAGTGAAAGTTATTTCCACCCAGTCTTTCCTAGCCTAATGAACAGGTCATTTCCATAGGTGAAACTAGTCCCTGAAGTCTTCCAAATGAGGTACGTTCTTCCTTCTCCAATATCCAGTATAATAACGCTCATTGCTAACAGCTATTGATATACATTTCTTTCCATTAATTATGCTGTTCAGTGCTCTGACATTTCTTATTTCACCTTTTTATTATTCTCCTTGAAATAATCTCCCTTTCTTTGACTATTAAGATTTCTTCCCAGCCCTTCTAATATTTTCTTTGTAGTTTCCTACAATGACAAGCATCTGCAAAGCATATTTGTGATGTTTCCATTTTTCACCTCACTCTCATCAGTGGTTAACAATGAAAGTTGTGTCACTGCTATATTCATTTATTTATTTGCCAAACCTATCACTTGTGGATTTGTTATGCGGTAGTCATATTTTCACTGATAATTTTGCAGATGATATCAGAAAGTTAAACATGTCAAACAATGAATTCATTATAAGGGAAGGAAAAAAAAATTGTCCTTCAAGTTAGTGAATTACAAACTACATTATGTAAAAATGTCTCATTATTTTGTGTCAGAATCTGGACTGGTGATTGACTCCATAAATTCACAATAAAAGAAATGCTGTTGATGGATACAGGTTATTACACAAGTAAAATAGCCAGTCTCCTAGAACACAAAATCAGGTGGGAAGGATATCACAGAATCACAGAATGTTAAGGGTTGAAAGGGACCTCAAAAGATCATCTAGTCCAACGCCCCTGCTGAAGCAGGACCACCTAGAGTAGGTCACATAGGAATACATCCAGGTAGGTTTTAAATGTGTCTACAGAAGGAGACTCCACAACCTCTCTGGGCAGCCTATTCCACTGTTCTGTCAAACTCACCTTGAAAAAGTTTTTCCTTAAATTTCTTTGGAATCTCCTTTGCTCCAGTTTGCACCCATTGCCTCTTGTCCTATCATTGGACATTGCTGAGAAGAGCTTGGCTCCATCCTCCTAACACTCGCCCTTTACATATTTATAAACATTAATGTGGTCACCCCTCATTTCCCTTCAAGCTAAAGAGACCCAGCTCCTTCACCCTTTCATCATAAGGGAGAAGTTCCACTCCCTTAATCACCTTTGTGGCTCTGTGCTGGACTCTTTCAAGCAGTTCCCTGTCCTTCTTGAACTGAGGGGACCAGAAATGAACACAATATTCCAGATGTGGCCTCACAAGGTCAGAGTAAAGGGGTAGGAGGACCTCTCTCAGCCTACTAACCACAGTCCTTCTAATACACCCCAGGACGCCATTGGCCTTCTTGACCACAAGACCATATTGCTGGCTCATGATCATCCTGCTGTCTATAAGGACCCCCTATAAGGTCCTTATAAGGACCTGCACTTGGGTCACAGCAACACTGACACTGATGTTCTATCTTTATTGATGTTCATCACTAAAATAACTAAACTCTGTGCTGTTATTTGAAATCCATTTATGCAAGACCTACCAGTTAAAGTTCTTTTCCACTTATTCTGATATTTTACTTGCATTTCCTCATTTTTTATTGTGACGGCCCAACCACTTCACCTAACTTACAGAGAGTACATCTACCTGAAAAGAACTTAGAACCTTCTCAGATAAATAAATGTCCCTACTTAAGTCACTACTGAGATGAGGAGAGCTCTGTGGTATTCTACATAAGTATAGAGAAGAGTTGTAAAAGATAATTCAATTTTGGCAGCAACATTAGCTTTCATACATGTCAGACTGATGTAAGTCAGTTACAGTTTGCCTTTTTCACCTACCTAAATTTCCTTTCCTATTGATTAAACTCACAGCTAGACTTTTGCTTAGTAGCTGAATGATGTCCAGCTGAATACATTTTGTTGGAGCTATGTTGATTTAAGTAAAATTCACGGATTAAGAATATTCACAGAATGCAGTATTTTCCCATGTTTTCCATCTGAAGACTGTAAGCCCTGTTTTTAATGAGATTTATTTTGTTTTCATTTGCTTTGTGGTGACATTTTTCTGTGTTAATTTCAAATGGCTGTATATCTGTCAAAGTGTTCTCTGTCCATCAGTCATACAGTATCTCTACTGTATACTCCTAGACAAACTCTCACACTTTGTAGAATGAATTAAATCACTTGGAAAATAAAGACAACTTCAACAATTAAGTTTATATAGAGCAATTTATCTGGTCTTAAATTCTTTGCCATAGTCTAAAAATCTCTTTGTAAAGTTCCAAACATTCTACATTAAATCTGTAGGGGTCCTATAAGGGCTGTGTCTGTACATAAAATCTACAAAACATTAAAGTTTTCTACCTAAACTTTTACATTTTAAACATGTACTTATAAGAATGATTTTCACACACTGTAATTTGCCTTTCATTTTGAACTACAAGTTGAACCATTTGTATTACTGTTCTGTATCTGAACATGATGTTCTGTGGGCCTCTATTAGTTTTGGTGAGTTACCATGGAAACTGAAAAGAGCGAAAGAGAATGTTTTTGTATGCTTAACCACAGTGAGTTTACACCCTTTCTACATTTCTGTGAAAGAAACCAGTGACTGAACCTAAGAATAAAACCTTATTTTTAGAAAAAGGCCACAGTACAATGTATATTTTGTCTATATGGCAGATATTAATGATTTATGCAGGATTTGCATTGAAGGCTTCTGTTCATACTAAAAGCATGAATGTCACTGACAATGCAAGCTCAAGCTGTCTGAAATCTTTAACAACCTACCTACCCATCCCAAATGGGGCATGAGAATGAAAAGTGAACCTAACAAAGGGTACTTCATGAAAACACATCAGAAAACAACTTCTGGTTCTGAACAGGACCAAAAATTAATCTCCTGGAGCCTCTTAAAATGCTTTCAGTTTACAGTTACTTTTTGCTCTAATCAATGTGGGTTAAAATTAAATTAATGATGAAAAGGTTTGTATAAGTTACAAATTGGCAAGGCTGTCCAACACATAAGTGGTGGAAAAAAGCCACAACAGTAATAAAGAAGAGTTTTCTGGATTCTTAATAAAGTTTGAAAATAATAAATTAGGGGTTTATTTAGTTTTCTAGGGTAACAAGCATGAATAAAAAAACCAAGCAATTTTTATAAATAAAAAATTAGCAGAAATTTGACAGTGACATTATATATTACTTGTTATCACTTGAATTAGAGAAATTCAGTGATAAATTTCAAATTATACCATGTGGGGAAAATGAAATGCTTAAGTAGGTGAATTATTTGATCACTGCACTATGTGTTATTTATTTATATGGTATATTTTAGCTAAATACCCTGCATTTATCTTGAACTGACTGAACATATTTATTGTGAAAAAAAAAGCTAATTTATATCACAGCTGTATACACTCACAGCTGTATACAGCTCAGACTTAGTGGGACCTTTTGGTCAGATGAATGTACAGAAAAGAGATTATATTCATTCACAGTAAACCTTGAAAACAGATCTGCAGATACAATTTCTTTCTCCTATTTTTTGTTTGTTTGTGGTTTTTCTTTAATTAGTTTTGTTTGATTGTTTTTTCCTACAGTTGAGTAGAAATTCACTCATTCTGTTAAAATAATAATAATTTTAAAAATCAGCTATGACATTCACTGTTCTCCCATCTAAATTTAACATATTATCATGTGATTAGAAATACCCACAAAATAACTGAAGGTTCAGATCTTCTGTTATAGGATTAAACTTCAAGATCCAGTGAAAACTGCAGTATGTAGAAAAGTGCTTCATGTAGAGAGCTGTCTACAAAGAAAAGTATATATATGGCTGTGATATATGGAATAAAAACAACCACACAGAAAAGGGCACTTAAATCCTGTATACGTGCAAATTTAACAGAAGGTCAAGACCTTTTGGCTTTGGCCTTGAGTTTGAATTTCATCTTCCACTGGGCTGCTGTGACACTGAGAATTCAAGAATTCCAAGAAAAGACAGCACAGTGGCTTCCCTATTCTTTCTTGACTCATATGGAGGGAAACAGAGAGAAACTGCCCTGGCAAACTATATAGAAGGAACATATATATATATACACACACACACTTCTTTACTGATGAAAGTGCTACACTTTCTTGCCCTTCATTATGTGAGTTGACAACAGAAACATGTAAGGTTCATGCTACCGATATGAGAACCATGCCCCTTTCACAGATGGGAAAGGAATGTTTTACCTTAAAAACCGAATGTTTAAAATGAGGTTAAGTCCTTATAATTCCTTTTTCCTTAGATGAATTAATGGGATGACTTTTGCAGATTCTTTTCTGACATCTTAAACATTCAGTCTTGCTTTGGAATTGAAATCTCTCAAGAAAACCTAGATTCTTTCAGAAAACAAAGCATCCAGAAACAGGCACTGAAGTTACCTGTGTGAGGTATTTGGGTCTTGTTAGGAGCATCTATATGTGTTCATAACTTACAGGCTTGACTGGAGATCTGCAGTATAATTTTTTACATTTCTTAAGCCTTGAATGATGGAGCTTCACCAAACTGAAGTTCTGACTCCAATAAGATCACCACTAAAATTTTCACTTTTTATATGTAAGTATGAGAGTATCTTCAAAGTGTTTATCAGAGATAGCTTGTCAGTCAATTATGTGCAATATTTAATTACTTTTAAATTATCATGATAGTAGGATAAATTAAAATATTCCTGTTGAGAGTGTGGGTTTATATTTCCAATGAAACGAAAAGAAGGCAGTAAATAATCTCTATTTACCTCAGTTATAATTCTGCAGGGGAAATATGCTAGACTGAGCATGAACCAGTTTCAGTGCAACAGAAGATAAACTAAGACACTAAAGAAATACTTTATAAACAAAAAGAAAATTACTGCTTTGCCACATGTTAAATTGACAAGAACCTTGAAGTTATATTTAATAAGAAAAGTGGTCTGTGTATTCCCATTGGTTATATGTATTATCTATCAATGCTTTCACCCGGGGAGCATGCACCAGTAGGAAACATTTTAATTTAAAATGATTCAGAGTGGTCCCAGTGCTAATAGAGACATTGAAAAAATTATTAAGCTATTGTAAACTGTCCAAGTAATGAATTTTAAGATCACAAAGTATATAAAAAAATAGTTACACAATGATGGCAGTATTGCAAGATATAATCTAGTGCTCAATACAGTTACTGTTATTATCTTCAGTTTTCACATAAAGACACAAATCTTACAATTTTCAGTTAGTCAGGTAAATTAACTTTGATATTCAAACATACTTTTTGGAGAGCTTTTGTTTTCTCCATTTGTAAGGCAAACAATTTTTCTCAATTTATGTGAATCACTCCAATATCACTGAGGTGATCTCAATTTTCATTACCAAGGAACAGTAGAGAAGCAATCAGACCATTTTGATATTATACAAAGGCTGTATTGCCTTCATCATACTGATCAAGAGACAATAGTCTTCTGATTAGATGGCATTTGCCTGTAGAAATTTTTCGCAGTTTTAGTGTTCTGAAGCACTGGAATTAAATATTCCCAAATACAAATAAAAATAAATCTTTGAAAAGCTTTTTAATGAGGAAAAAAATCTTATTAATCCATAGAAAACATGCTGGAAAAAACAGGTATGTTACATTATGTAAGTTCTCATTACACTATTCCTAGAAGAATTGAGGATATTTAGTAAAAGAAAGCGGACAAAGAGGCCATTTAATTATTTGCAAAGATACTATGGTACTGCCTAGGCAAAGGATTTCTTGTGTCTTTGGTAATACCATAACAATCATTCTAAGATGCAGTATGAGTTCAAATTGCAGGTTTCTAGTAGTGACAGTAAAAGTCAGATCAGTCAATATGATCTTAAAAGAGGTTAAATTTAGCTGCTTTCCAGTGTGATGTTTTAAATAGACTTTAACATGCAATGTAGAAATTTCAAGACCAAAAATCAGTTTAGATGACATTACTTTAGCTTACATTTATTTCATACAGAGTGTTTTATCACTCATACAGTCAAGAAAGTAAGCAGTTAAATAAGAAAAAAAGTAAAAAATACTACCTACAATATTTTTTCAGTACATTTACAGAGTAATTAATTTTTTTAAATTTCTGTCTTTCATCATTTCCTACTTCCAAGACTTCGTGTTTAAAATACTTTATCCTTAGGGTTTGTAAAACCATTAGTAAGAACTGATCTTGGGGATCTTATTAAAGTTTACAAATATCTGAACTGTGGTTGTCCAGTAGAAGGGGCCAGTCTCTTTTCAGTGGTGCCCTGTGATAGGATAAGAGTCAGTGGTCACAAACTGGAGCACAGGAAGTTCCACCTTAACAAGAGGAAAAAAATTTTTTCTGTGAGGGTGACAGAGCACTGGAACAGGCTGCCCAGAGAGGTTGTGAAGTCTCTCTCTAGATACTTTCCAAACCCACCTGGATATGTTCCTTGCGTGGTCTGCCTGAGGTTAAACTGATCTGGCAGGGGGCTTGTACTCGATGACCTCCAGAGGTCCCTTCCAACCTCTACCATTCTATGATTCTATGACTTTATGATTCTTTGATGAAGGACAATAGTCAATAATGTGCTTGTATTCTGTATAGAGGAAGCAGATAGTAGACACATTCACTTTTTTTCTGAGATTTGCAACATCAAAACTTACTAACAGATTCTGGTTTTTGAATATTCATCAACAAGGTTAAAATGGGACTTTATTTAAGTTTATAGCCATAGTCAAAATATCGTATGAGATTAATGTGTTTTATGACAACAGAAAAAACAGGTCAAATTTTCATTGGTGTTGGAAATACTACCTACTTTATATTGTTCTATTAATAATTTAAAACACACATTCAGATTCAGCATATTTACAGTCTTTTCCACACTTTGTGAAAAAATTACTACAGAGCTTAAGTAAAGAATTCATTACTATTTTTGTCTCTTATAGATAGAATATATTTCAAAGCATTAACATCTATCTACAGCTGATGCTAAGATTTTTTTTTCCCTATGAAAGATGAAAATTAACACTACTGCCTTTTATATTTCATTAAAATGATCTCAGAAGACAAGTTTAATGTGACTGCTCTTCCTTTAAAATTTATCAAACCTTTTTTTTCCTTAGAAAAAACTTTGATGATACATGGAGTTTGCGAATTTTACCATTTGCCAGGATAACATTCATAGCAATATCATCAAAACAGTTGAATATTTACAGAACATGTAAGCCATACATTTGTGTTGTGCACTCTAAACTTCTTACCTCTATTCTCTGACAATGATCCCAGCAGTTTGAGGGAGGTGATCCTTCTCTCTACACAGCACTGCTGATGCCACACCTGGAATTCTGTATCTAGTTCTGGGCTCCCTAGTACAAGAGACATGTGGAAATGCTGAGGAGAGGAAAGAGGAGAGAAGAAAAGAGATATTAAAGAACTATCTGGCTATTGGTGGTTTTATATCTGGGAGGGGGGTTGTGTTGTTTTTCTAGGGTCAAGTGACTACACTTCTCTCCTTGTCACCTTTTGTAAATTTTCAAAGATTTAAGAGCTTAATATTTTGCAGTAACATCCTGACTCATCTCACAAAATCTCTATGTTCCTTCCCAGTAATGGGATCTATGTAGCAATGGTTCAACAGTTACAAGTGAAATTTAAATTTATTACAGACTCCCATAAATGTGTTAGCCTATGGGCAACCAAGGGAAGCAAAGAAAGGAGTCTGAATGCGACTGAGCCAATAATTTCTTCAGATCTGCAATAGACATTTGAAATGGAGTGCCCTGAAGTTTTTCCCCAAAATGCTTCATTTGATTCCAGTCTAGGTCAGTGGAAAGTTGTTAAACCAAAGGTCTTTGCCATTTATCTGATGCCTAATCTCAGAATAGAACTGATGAACTCCATCCCTTTTCTGTGGGATGATTCATACTGCAAAAATCATGCTCTCATCTGATACAAATCAGGACCCTAATTGATAGTTTAAGCCAAAGATCCAGAATAGCTCTTTTATATGGAACTTCCGGGAAATAACATTAAAATCCAAAGGTATTGCAAGTTTCTACACATGCTGTCATTCTTCTGTATATAGACAGCTTCAAACTCAAAGGAAAATACATGTGGGCCATAATTGTGCATAAAAGTCTTGAGTGCTGGCTCCCAAATATGCTCACAAATCTCTAGTACTTTTAACACATATTTGAAAATTCCTTTAAAACAAAAGGTTGTGCTATATATTGGATCCAATACTCCTATAAAACATCAATGGTGCTGATAGATATTTTTTTCTTTAATATTGTCAGTATTCATTATATTTTAGGTAAATAGCAAACATTATTGTTGCTTGAAAAAAAAATTACTAGGTTGCATTTTCTCCTAAATAATCACCTACAAATCATAAGAAAATAACATTTTGAATAAAAGGCCAAACATGTGCAATTCATCATGTTGTAAAAAAAAAAATCAGCACTGCAATGCTTGGCTCAGGTGATTGGGTTATTTGACTTAATATAAAATACAGACCAAAGCTCCTACAATACTGACAAAAGCTAAGACACAATTGAAATTCTTTTGCAGTGGAGGATTAAAAAAAAATTGGGGGTGGTTTATGTATTTATTTAATTAATTAATTTGTTTTGTGTTGGTTTTGGTTTCTTTTCAAAAATTGCTTAGACTGGAAAATTAGCCACTTTGGGATTTTTCAGCCAGTAGTAACAGATGGCTAAGTTAGCGATGAACCACTGAAAAGGCTGTAGAGTTGATTAGGGAGACTGACTGAAAGCATGTATCCTCGACTTGGCAGAATGCCTAGTAAAAGCAGTGACCTATCATTTATAGTAAGTCTTTAAAATATTAAATGGACAGATATATTCAGAATGGAGGGGGGGAGAGGAAAAGCTTGCCCAGCTTTTTTTTTTTTTTTTTTTTTTTTTCAGAAAGTTTTGAGGGAGGTGTTCCTTCTCTATATAGAAATAATTTCTCTATTCTTGTTCATGTTTCTTTCCAACATAGCTTCTTTTCCTACTTCTGTCTTTGTAGAGTGAACTATAGCTGCATAAAAAGGAATTAGTTTTATTTCATTAGTCATAGCTTTTAGAAAAATAACATGCAAACAAAACCCCCTCCTTTGAAAAAACCCACCCTTTTGTCTCTGTGGTTATAATATAAGCTTACTTATATCATCTGAAAGGAGACTGGATTTGCTTTCATTATGTATTTTGGTGGAGCATTTGAAAAGATGTTTAACTGTGGAAAATGTCTTCAATTTTAAGTTAAAGTTCTAAAATAGATGAAGGAGGTTAATATTCTATTGGATACTATATGCATTCTTAGACCATAAGATATTTAAATTATGAACTATATTGGTCTTTCTCTGGTACTGGATATTTCTTCCATCGTTACTCACATTTGTTACTTTTGTAAAGAGAAATACTTCTTTTATCTAAAAAATTTATCATTCTAGAGATAAGTGTGCCCAAACCTTTGACTAATCAAAATTCTTATTACCCAGTTTGCATCTTGTCTTTGCTTTCTGGGTAACACCGGTGCAAATGATGGATTATATATAGTCTAAAACTGTTAAATAGCAGCAATAATAGTATGCAGTTCAATTTTGCACCTGTCACTAGCTTTCATAGCTGGTTCTCTGACAGTGGCTTTCTAACTCTTGCACAGTATTAAATACAAAGAAAGCTACTAGAAGTAAACAGAAACTCAGTTCAATATTCAATGCTATATCTTTCAACCAGTCTGTTGCATATATGCTCTGAAGTTCTATATTTCCCAGATCTTCACTTCTTTCCATTTTCTCTCAGTCTAACAACAGCTACATGGTGAGGTGCTTTATTTTCTACTAGTTTGCTACAAATTCATATTCTGCTACCAGTATCTATGGGTGAATATGCTATGCTAGCATGTATGAATATTACTATGCTAGCAATCAGGGATGACATCAAAGTAAATTTTTATCCAGGTATCACTTTTCATAGAAACATAGAATCATAGAGTCAATGATCTCAGGTCCTTCAGGCGCACCTCATAAGACATGTTCTCCAGACCTTTTACCAGCTTCGTTGCCCTTCTCTGAACTCGTTCTAGCAGCTCAATGCCTTTGTTATACTGTGGCACCCTAAACTGAACACAGTACTCAATTTGCAGCCCCACCAGGGCCAAGTACAGGGGCATGATCACTTCTCTACTCCTGCTGGCCACATTGTTTCTCATACAGGCCAGGATGCTGTTGGCCTTCCTGACCACCTGAGCACACTGCTGTCTCATGTTCAGACAGCTATCCACCAGCACCTCCGAGTCCTTTTCTGCAGTGCAGCTTTCCAGCCACTCTTCCCTAAGCCTGTAGCATTGCCTGGGGTTGTTCTGACCAAGTGCAGGATCCAGCACTTCGCCTTGTTAAACCTCATACCACTGACCACAGCCCATCAAGCCAACTTGTCCAGATCCCTCTGCAGAGCCTTCCTACCCTTGAGCAGATCAACAATCCCACTCAATTTGGTGTCATCTGCAAACTTGCTGAGGGTGCACTCAATCCTGTTGTCTAGATCATTGATAAATATATTAAACAAGACTGGCCCCATAACTAAGCCATGAGAAATACTGCTACTGACTGATCACCAAGAGGATTTATCTCTGTTCACAACTCTCTGGACTTGGCCATCCAGACAGTTTTTAACCAGCAAAGAGTACACCCATCCAAGCCATGAGCTGCCAACTTCTCCAGGGGAATGCTGTGGGAGACGGTGTCAAAAGCCTTACTGAAGTCCAGGTAGACAACATCCACAGCCTTTCCTTCATCCACTAGGAGGGTCACCTGGTCATAGAAAGAAATCAGGTTTGTTAAGCAGGACCTGCCCTTCATGTACCTATGTTGGCTAGGCCTGATCCTCTGGTTGTCTTCTATGTACTGTGTAAGCACAGACAAGGTGAACCGCTCCATAATCTTCCCTGGTACTGAGGTCAGGGTGACAGGCCTGTAGTTCCTTGGATCATCCTTCTGGCCCTTCTTGTGGATGGGTGTTACACTGGCAAGTCATCTGGGACCTCCCCTGTTAAGCAGGACTGTTGATAAATGATGGAGAGAGGCTGAATTTTCATCTCTGTGTTCAGTCCAATTCTTTGTATCAGTCCATGAGAATGACCATTCAAATGGAAGATCTGAGGATTTGGCTGTTCAGTGTTCACATTTCTATCTCAGGAAGCCTTAGGCAGGAAATAAAAGCTTAGGCATTTAGAGATATGTAAGATCAATATTACCCCAGATTTAGGTAGTTCATGCAAAAGAATATTTGGGATAGTATTTCAGGACATAGAAATCTAAGTATTACAGGTTTATTTACCTCTCTCCCCATTTGAAATGGTGCTACAAAGTACAAAATATAATTGGACCGAAATAATGTTTTTTCCAGTTACTTTTTTTCTCTGAATCTAAAAGTTTTTATTTAATTTTCTGCTTATCTTGCCTCGTACCTAGAGACATTTCTAAAGTTTTCCCCCTTCAAGAACTCCTGGTTTTACTTACTAAGATCTCTGTGTAGATCACTTAAGAATTAGATTAAGAACAATTCTGCAGTTACACTCCAGGATATCTAGGTTGTGGAACATATTTTTATTTTATTCTGGCATATGTGGATCCTGAATTTGACCTCTAAAGCTACAAGAGAGATCATAGAATCATTTATGTTGGAAAAGACCTCTGAGATCGTTAAGTTGAACCTTTAACCTAACACTGCCAAGTCTACCACTAAGCTGTGTCCCTAAATACCAGATCAGCTTGTCTTCTAAATACCTCCAGGGACACTGACTAAACCACCACCAACTAAATCTGTCTAAGTCATGAGCAGCCAGTTTCTCCAGAAGAGTGCTGTGGGAAACAGTGTCAAAGGCTTTACTAAAGTCCAGGTAGAGAACATCCACAGGTAGCCTGACTGAACAGAGAGCTTTGGCTTCAACTCAGGAAGAAAAATAAAGTATGGCCTACAGAAGAAAAGGCAGATCACTCAGGAAGACCATAAAGATTCCATGAGACTATGCAAGGAGAAAACTAGAAAGGCCAAAGAACTTAATCTGGAGATTGTTATAAAAGACAATTAAAAAATGTTTCTAGAAATATGTTAACAACAAAAGAAGGACTATGGAGAATTTCCATCCTCTATAGGATGTGGGGGGAAGTATAGTGGGAAAAGGATGAGGAAAAGGCTTAAATACTGAATGCCTTCTTTGCCTCAGTCTTTAACTGTAAGACTGTTTTTTCTCTGAGTGCCCAGACTCCTGAGCTGGAAGACAGTGATGAAAAGCAGAATGAAGCCCCCATAATCCAAGGGGAGGTGGTCAGTGACATACTACACCATTAGACACACACAGGTCTATAGGGCCAGATGGGATTCACCCAAGAGTACTGAGACAGTCTTCTTCCCTGCCAGCTCATCTTTCAGCACATGGGGATGACCTGCTCTTGCACCTTTAAAATTTCCCTCTTCAAGCATGCCCAGACTTTCTGGACATCCTTGCCCTTCAGAACTGCCTTCCAGGGGACTCTGTAAACCAATCTCCTAAACAAGTCAAAGTATGTTTTCCAGCACTGCAAGGTAGAGTTCTGCTGACTCCCTTCCTGACTTCTCCGAGTATCAAAAACTCTATCCAAGACAGCCTCCAAACACCACATCACCCACAAATCTTTCTCTGGTCACAAACAACAGGTCCCTAGCTGACTCTCTCACTGTGTCAGGAAGTCATCTTCCGTACACTCCTGGAATCTCCTAGAGTGATTAATCTCTCACGTATTGTATTTTCAGCAGACATCTAATAAGCAGAAGTCCCCCATGAGAACAAGTGCTAAGGAGTGTGAGACTCCTCTCAGCTGCATATAGAATATTTTGTTATCCTCTTCTTCCTGTCTGTGGTCTTTAACAGAATCCCACCATGATATCTGCCTTGTTGGCCTTTCCCTCGATTCTTACACATAAACACTCAAACTTTTAATCACCATTGTCAAGCTCTAGACAGTTCAAAAACCCCTTATCATGCAGAGCTACCTGTCAGAGTTTAGATCCAGACAGGAGCTGAGCACCATGTGGCCACTCACTCACTACTCACCCACCACCCCACTCACCCATACCCCCAGATGAGAAGCTGAAGAGGGATCATAACAATAACAGTAAAGAAACAGTATATACAGCAAGTAATATAAACAACAGAGACCAGACTAGCTCTGAACTGAAAGGCACATGTTAGTATGGAATTGAATATCCCACTGGCTGGTTCAATTGCCTCTCCAGGATGTAGCCCTCTCCCAACTTCTGGTGAAAATTAACCCTATCCTATCCAAATACAGGACACTACCCCATTGCATCTCCTTCCTTGCTTGTACCTTCTGAAGAGTTTATAGGCATCCATTGCATCACTCCAGTTGTGTGAGTCATGGCACCATGTTTCCATGAATGGCAACTACTTCATAGTTTTCCTGAAGTACGTGTTCCAGCTCCTCCTGTTTGTTGCCCATGCTTAATGCATTGGTGTAGGTGCACTTCAGTTAGGCTATTGATCCCGCTGCCTTTTTTGGGGCAGAAGGCATAATTCCTATGTGACTATTCTTAGGTGCTTCTGTGGTTTCTAAAACATCAATAACCACTGTGATATGGAAAAAGAAGAATCAAGTAGTATATTTGGAGATATATTATTAAAATAATGTTAATTGTATTACAGATAGCTTGCAGTAGTAAATGTTGCCAAATTTTCAGCAATTATAACAAGTACTTAACATTTTTCAAAAAATCATTCAAATTAATTTGCTTTCTGTATAATTATTCATCTACATGGTTTAAGCACCATTTAGTAATGTTTCATGACCCTTTGTTTTTGAGCAGTGAACCTGAAACAATTCAGTATGGTTCAGAAAATTCACTGGAGGCTTGAGGATATTATAATATAGTTCAATTGGGTATCTTTCCATTAGGCATATTCTTAATTAAGAAATTACACCTTTTTGGTTTGATTAGAGGGCTAATTAATGACTACGTACTATTTTTCTGACAAAAACAAATTACATATCTGTCGTGAATGATGTTTTAATTTCTTTTCTTTTGGTTTCCAACTGCTTTTCCTTAGTTTACAGTAGATGTGTCTTGCAATGAGAGATATAGGTCAACTACTAACAAAAAGGAAAAATTATTTCATATCATCCACAATATATTGCTTATTAACAACAGTACAAAATAACGTGCATCAAAGAAACCAGTTTGTTTTGATCATTTGACTTCTAAATTATACAGAATATTGCATATTTGTATTCACGTATGCAGACACTAGCATAAAATTAATTAAATCAATCTACTCAAAGGTTATTTGAAACAGTAAACATGCTATTGGAAACAAAGTAAAGAATATTTAATTTGTAAATATTACTTGATTCATCATAGTGATCAAAACTGTGTGTACTAGTCCACAAGGTGTTTTTCTTTGGTTTACTTTATGTAATCGAAAGGAACATTCAATGAAGAAAATAATCTTTCATCAGGAATTCAGACCAGGCGAAAGTTTGGGGGCTAGAAAAAAAATATTATTCATCACTATGTAGATGTGTATATATATGTGTGTGTTTGTGTATAAAACTTTTCCTTTCTCAGAAATATTATCTTTTCTCTTTTTTTTCTCATTATGTACCAACTTTTTCTTCTAATAAATACCTTAGAATATAAAGATTTTAACATTAGACTACATTGCTTATTCTACATTACTCTGTGGAAATATTTCTTGATTATGACCCTGTATAGTAGAAAAATAAAATAAAATGCATATTGTCCCAATACCAGGTTAAAATATGTGGGGTTTTTTTTTTTTTTTTCACGTGAGCAGATTTTAAAATAATTTCATTTAGATTAGCTGAGGAAAATACTAATAAGAAAAAAACTATGTTCAATATCTTATGGAAGACATCTTTAGACAGATTAATGATTAGCCTAACATTCAACACTTCAAGAGTAGTATCTGACTCTAAGTCAGATATAAGTCTTTATATTGGTCACTAAAATTATACCTTTATGTGAAAAGTGATATTGTTGTCTTTGCTTTAAAGACAGAAAGCTGAAATACAAATGGTCACTTGTCCAATAACAAAATCTAAATTTTACACTGGCTAGGCAGTGGTGAGAAGTACACAGTTTCCTAACAAACATGCCTAAGAAGAAAATAGAAGAAAAGTAAAAAAAAAACAAAAAAACCCCACAAACAAACAAACAAAAAACCAAAAAAGAAAACAAACAAACAAACAAACCAAAAAAAAAAAAAAACCAAGAAAAGAAACCAATGTCTGGGCATTTAGATCTGTAACATTACTTTTAATTTATTCTTAGACTTCAAGTATAAAATATATTTTTAGCTACTCTGAGAGTCCTTTCAGACTTAGCATGCAACGTTATTTTCTCTTGGCCAGCTATGAACAATTCTGTCAAAACCCGGCTTTACAGGTTGCATCGAAGTTTAGAGTGTGAATTTCTTCCTGAATATTATGTAAATCTTGATTTCACTCAGTAACATCCAAGTAGGCAAAGGATGTATATTTTTGCTTATGGGATATTTTTAAGAGTACCATTGCTGTCAGGAATTCATAGTCTCCAGTGTATTTGTAGCAGATGTAAGTAATATATATTTCAAATATTTCATTGGATATATATTGTGAAAATATGATACCACAAAAGGTAAGGCATATATAGTAAAACAGGTCAAACATAAAACAAAATAATTTACATTAGAAGTGAAACAAACCAAACCAAAACCTCACCCCCCCCAAACAAACAAACAAAACCACAAACAAAACAAAACAAACAAAAAAACCCCACACCCCACCTAAACCAAATCAAAGCAAACAAAACAAAAAAATTTCAGAATTTGTATCCCAGTTCTGTGTACTTGTACCATGTCCCTCCCCATTCAGTGCTCCAAAATCACCACTGAAGGTCAGTTTAGAGGTATTGTACTTTATGTTTCGGAAAGAACAGATACTGTTCTACTCCTTTTCAAGGGTGAAATAAATGTTTAGACTGCAAAAAATTTTTTTTCATTTTATATCCATAGAACATAAATTGAGTGTTTCCTTTAATGAAGGAATAAAATTCTAGTGTTTTGCTAAAGGTTAAGATGCAAATATGTTTACTATATATTCTAATAATCTATTTTATTCAAGTCAACAATTTTATTAGCTGTCCTCACAGACCAAAATGTCATGAAGACTGTAGTAGCCTCAGAAAAATCAGAAAATGTTTTCCATTGAAAAAATATTAAGAATATGACCTTGGTTTGTTTTCCCTTTGTTGTTATTAAGTAGCACTGCTACTCAGTAAAGGCCACTATTCTTCACTTAAAGATCAAAGGGGACTACTTTAGCTCAGAGGTAGTGAGTGTCCTTGGAGGATGAGATGATCAGGTTTATGCAATAGTGCTGAAATAATGTTAATACCAATTAAACAGCTGTTCACTGTAGAAATCAGGCAATTTATAGCACAGTGATTTTCAGTGCCTGTTTCCATCTACCTCCGACAGAGAATTGTGTACTTGTATTTTTGGATTTTAAGGCCAACATCTGGTGTGGACGTTGGAAATTTATCTGGCTGTTAAATGTCATCCAATTTCTGTTATAATAAATAGTATAGGTAGCTGAAATGATACATCTGAAGCAATGCAAATGGCACTTTATCGCACATGTGGGTCTGGCTGTGCAATGCTCTGGGACTCCATAGGAAGGTATTTCTTTCAGCTCTACAGCCCTCACCAGACAGGTGTATTGTCCTGTTTGAAGTAGGAGGTTCAAGTATGTTTTTGGAAAGGTTACTTTTGATTTTGATTGAAACACAGAAACAGCTAGGGAATCTATCATTTCCCTTTTTCCTTAAGGTTCTTTCAGGAGGAAACTTAGAGGGGTGTAACTTCACCCCAGTGAATCTTCACATATTATATCACTGTGGCTAACTCTTCATACATTTCATGTGACTTTTCTGCACTGTTTTTCTAATTCTGGATCAGCCTGTCCAATGATGCTACTATATCTGCATCTTTTGCCTCTGTCATTAATCATTCTCACTGTTCAAATCATTGAATCATAGAATGCCCTGGTTTGGAAGGGACTTCCAAAGATCATCTAGTTCAACCCGCCTCTACAGTAGGAAGGGACATCTTCAACTAGATCAGGTTACACAGAATGTCACCAAGCCTGACCTTGAAGGTCTCCAGGGATGGGGCTTCCAACACTCCCTGGGCTACTTGTTCCTGTGTCCTACCACTCTCATACTAAAGAACTTCTTCCTAATGTCCAATCTAAGTCTACCCTTCTCTAGTTTAAAACCATTGGCCCTCATCCTATTGCTATATGCCCTTGTAAACTGTCCATCTCCAGCCTTCTTGTAGGCTCCCTTCAGGTACTGGAAGGCCACAATAAGGTCTCCCTGGAGCCCTCTCTTCTTCAGCCTGTACCTCTACTCTCTTAGCCTGTCCTTGAGGAGAGATGCTTCAGCCCTCTTATCATTTTTGTAGCCCTTCTCTGGACCCACTTAATCAGGTCCATGTCCTTGTTTTGTTGAGGGCTCCAGAGCTGGACACAGTACTTCAGGTGGGCCTCATCAGAGCAGAGCGGCAGAATCACCTCTTTTGATCTCCTGTCCACAATTCTTTTTATGCAGTCCAGGATGTGACTGGCCACCTGGGTTGCAATTACACATTGTTGGCTCACGTCCAGCTTCTTGTTCACCAATGTCCCCAAGTCCTTTTCCACAGGGCTGCTGTCTCAAATGTTCTCATAACTGTAAATTTAAATGTGTCCAACTCCAGTTTCCAACATTTTTATTAGATTATGTTTTCCTCTTACAGAGCACATTTTTTTTCTCACACACTGTAACAGAGATGTCAACAATTTTTTGAACTTCACCAAGTTCTCTTAGAATCCATTATTAAAACAAAAATTACTTAAATGGAAGAGCGAAAACCTTAATATTTTTTTGGTATGTGTGTATATCAGTATGTCTATATGTATATAAGGGCAGACAGAAACCATTTTGTCAGCTTCAGAAATGCACCTGCTTCCGATCCCAACAAAAATGAAAAATTAATAGCTTATGGGAATCATCAGAACTGGAAATGAAGAACATGTTGAATTTCTTTATAGCTAACAAAACTAAATATGAAAAGTGTATGGCATCCATCTTTACTGTTCTCAGACACAGGAACAATGCCCCTAGCCAAGCTTTGAAGAAAGTGAAATGTAAGTATTCAAGAGTTTGGAAGAAACAGATTTTCTTCTTTTTAATGTCTACAGCTAGAGAAATGATCCCTGAGAAAACAGAGAAATTTCATTACATTGTCTATATTCTCTGTCATGCCCTGTGCAGTTAAATACAGCATTTTATGAAGGACATGTGTCATTTAATACATGCACAGTGTTCTTCTTGTTACAGTGTAATTAGTTGGGGTAACAGTTATCCAGTTAGATGAAAGTTCATTATTACCAGAACTAGAAATCATTTTACTGAGGGAAAGAACCCTGCCCCTCCAGCAAAGGAGACATCAGTGCCACATGCAGGAAGAGCACTGTTGTCTGTCATATGAGAATAGCATCATTAGTATTGAATTTCTCTGGAAAACCTGGTTTTGTGCTCAGTCTCTCGACTTGCTATCCTTTATTATACACATATGATCACGTGATTTTTAAAATACTTTTTTTTCTGAAGTATGTTCTTTTATTTGGGTGAAGGTGAAAAGTTGAAAGATTAAATTAGAAAGGGTGAATCATATAAAATTAAGATGTTCAAGATAATTTATAATCAGAAAATTATGGGATAAATTTGTTCTGGTTTGCTGTGTTCTTCTTAATATCCATTTTGAAAGTAGTGTTTCTCTTTCCCAGTATACAGAGTATGAAAGTTATCTAAAAATGTAAATGTAAAATGTAAAAATGAATGAGTACATATATATTTGCATATTAAGAGAGAGAAGGATGATCTGGGTATTCCCATGTAGTTAAGCTGATCCATGTCACTTGAGTGCTTTAGAAGTACTGCAAAACTCTAATCAGCTGGTTAAGTCAGATTTATATCTGTTTTGTACTGTGACACTGTGGAGGGATAACCAGACACAGTCTATATGGACAATATATTTTTACAGGTTGTTATTCTAAAATAAATATTAGGCAAGATACATTATAGGCCAGTAAAAAGACAGGGAAATGTATACATATATTAGGAGTCTGCAGAGGATTAGAAAAATGTTCATAGTTTTGTTTTAAAATGAAAATGGAACTGTGTCACCCAATCAAATGACAGGAAGTCTGTACAGCTTAATTTATATATTAGTACATTTACCTTAGGTTACAGATTCAACATGTCCAATTTATCCTCTAGCTTTCTCAGTAGCAATAAGGGAACTGAATTTTAATTTTCCATATGAGTGATATTATCATATAAAACTACATACATAAATTATGTTTTTCTTGATATCTATATAGATCACTATATTTTGATTGGCTCGCATGCTCAGAATTTTTCCTTGCTGAAACAAGGCCTACAGAGAAGAAAGAGAAATTGGGGGCCAAATGAAAAAGCACTAGAGATCTTTTTGTTTTTAATCTTTGCTTCCATATCTTCTATCATGTTCTGTAAGTCTTCACAGATATTAAGTTTTGTAATTAGAGATCTTTGTATTTGCACTGTATTTTTTTTTCACACTGTGTCTTATTTCTGAGTTCAGAAATAATTAAAAGCAAAAGTATATGATAGTTGTTTTGGGACAAATAATTTTATTATTATTTTTGTTATAGTATGAAGAACATTAAATGACACTAGATCACCAAAGTATAGAAACTGTCCAGAAGCATTATAAATTCTTTGAAAGTGCACCAACAGTCTCTCCTAATTTGCAGGGAGAGTAGGAAATAGAAGATGAATGGAAAAAGAAGGTATTATCTGAGTTTTACATTTAAACATTTAAATTTATTGAGACTCAAAACTAAATCCATCTAGGATTCAGGATTTGAAAAGCCTAAATCAAAGTGCTTAAGTTTTGGCCACTCAGACCTCAGATATTGCGGTTAGGTAAAACCCTCAGAGAGGGTTCAACATCATCCAATAAATTAGGTGTATGTCCTACTTTAGACACTCAGTAAGCATCTACAAACACTCTTTCTAAAACCTGGATAAAGTTCACTGATTCCTTTTCCAATATAAAAGTTACTTCTCAGCCTCTTTTGTATAATTCTTTAATCACTAGAGTAGTCACACAGGAGGTGAGAAACCTAATTCACTGCCTGTGCATGACTCGAGAGATTCCACTCCACATCCCTTCTCCCCCTACAGTGTGCTATAGTATTGGGCTTATCTCTTCCCCTGGCAATCATGTTTGAAAGAATAAGTGGTTCCAACAGTTATGCAGGAAAAATAATCATGTGAACACATTTCAGGAACACTATAACAGATCAGGTCTTTCAGGAGCAGGTAAAGGGATACTTCATTCCCAAGACCAGTAAGTCTTAAATAAGACACTGGCATTAAGATGATGAAATTAAGGTATTTGCAGTGGTTCGGAACTCAAAAACTAGGGAATTTTACATATAACCCAAAAAATTTAGGTGCTTCACAAAGGCAAGTGGTAGAGGACAGGCATTATTATAGATGTGCGTTTTCATCACCTGAAAGTTCTTTTTAAGTTCACTCTGTTGAAACTCACTCTGTCTATCTTGCCTCAAAATTACAAAGGAAATCTGATAAACAAGTTGAGAACTGAATATGCAGTGTTTATGTCCCTTTCTAGTGTTTAATTCCTGTGCACACTCTGCCTCAAGAGAGAACAGAAAGTCAGAGAACAGAAATGGCAGGAAATGGAAATAGGAAAAACTGAGGACACAAGTTAGAACAAGAGTTGAAAGTAAAGAAATAAAACACAAGAGATTGTTGTGCTTTTTTTATGTAGAAAGTAACTTTTCAGAGCTTAGCTAATACTTATACAATAACTTTTCAGGTCAATGCACGCACAAAGAATCCTGCAGAGCATAAACAAAAGAGAATCTCTAGCAAAAATATTTACTGGTTTGGATATAAACTATATCTCAACATAGAATGATAAACACCTTTTTCTGCTGTTTGTGTTCTTTCTGAACAGAAGAAATTTATCCAGCTAGCTGCATAGACTCTGAACTGTTGTTTAAACTGTTCAGGTGTATATACTTACAGAAACCCTCCAGACCAGTTCTGTAGAGATCAATGAGCTAAATAAGCTCAGTTTGTTGGGGTTTTTTTCTGTCCCAAAAGCTTTCAGATTCAAAGGCAATCAGATTTAGAATACTATGATTTAGTGTGCTATAAAGACTCAGAAAGAGTCGGATTAAAACTACCTACAGAGAATTTTAAGATTAAAGGATGAAGAGCATAGCATCCCATTAATTTTGGAATCTGAGATAGACAATTTTTTTTTTTTTAATTTATGGTGGCAAAAGCAGTGTGGTCAATCTGACTATAAACAATGCTCCTAATAAGAGAAATGTATTGTTTGGTTGGTCAGCCATATTTTAACAGAAGAAAATTGTCTGGGTCATACTTATTTCATATTATAAATGAAGAAGTTTTGTAAGTCAGCATAGTCCAGCTGCAGCTAGCAGATCAAATGTGATTCATGGGCATTTCCAATCACCTAATTGTTTATACTGTAGGAGACAGGTTAGAACTGTTTAAGCAAGGAACAGACCAAATAACTGATCTTCTCATACTTGCTAGGAGCCCAGACATAAAAAAACCAGACTGTTACCCACGTTGAAGCTGGATATTGAAGTTATTGAGATATATGAGACAATAATAGTCTTGCCTCCACAAGGGAGGTGCTCCAGTAATTGCTGTGGACTAATGAGAGGCAGCCCAAAATTCAGCTCCCAAATCTGTCTCATGCTGCTGCAGTTTCTAAGGCTGCATCTTACTGACATAAAAAAATCACTGTATTATGAACAAAATGGTGAAAACCATCTCTGCAGCCCTTACATGTTTTCTTCACTAAAGTATATGTGTTGTGATTTAACCCTACTAGGAAGGCAAACATCACACAGATCCTTGCTCACTAACCACCAGTGTGACGGGGGAGAGAATTAGAAGGGTAAAAGCGAGAAAATCCATGGGTTGAGATAATTCTCAAACCCTCTGTACACACAAAGCAAAATGAGGAATTCATTCACTACTTCCCATTGAGAGGCAGTTGTTCAGCCATCTCCAAGAAAGCAGTTTCGTCATGCATAACAATTACTTGGGAAGGCAAAAACCAAAACTTCAAACACTACCCCTTCCTTCTTTTTCCCACAAGCTTTTATTGCTAAGCATGATGTCATATTTTTGGGGATATCCCTTTAGCCAGCTGGGGTCAGCTGTCCCAGACATGTCCCCTCCCAGCTTCTTGGGCAGTCCCAGCTAACTTGTTGGTAGAGAAGCATAAGACACAAAAAAGGTCTTGATACTGTGTTAAAAATGTTCAGCAATAACTAAAACATCCATGAGTTACCAACACAATATGTAAATCAACAATACAGAGCATAGCACCATATGAACTACTATAAAGAAAATTAAATTTACCTCAGTCAAACCCAGTACAATAGACCATGGGTCTCCAGCTTTGCTGAGGAAGAATGCTAAATTGCTAACAGCAAAGTATTCAGGACATCCAAGCCATCTAGTGTTTCCTCTACTTGGCTATGTTGAATATTTTTTATTGTAAGTCATCTAGGAATAATATTTTTTTAGGTAGTTGTGCAATACTTAGTAGAATGGATTTATAATTTCAGGGGAGGTGCTAGGCTAATATAGATTTTACAGAACACTGACAACTGTCACAAGCTAAAATTCCAGGTATAGGTCATGAGCTTTCAGGAGTTCTCATCAAACAAGGATTTAACTGAAAAATCCCTTTCTGAATATTTGGTTGGTTGGGTGGTTTTGATTTTGGGTTGGGGTTTTTTTTGGTTTGGTTTGGTTTTGGGTGTTTTTGGTTTTTGTGTGTGTGTTTTTTAATTTTTTATTTGTTTGTTTGCTTGGGTTTTTTTACCCATCCACTGAAAACATTATGAAACAGAACTCTTGTATGAACTGGCACATAAATAAGGATGTACAACTACATAACAGACATAACAGATGACTACGGATATTTTTTAATGATAATGTTCCACAGTTGATCCTGGGTCCTGTCCCCAGCTGCTTCCCTCTGTATTATAGCAGGAACAAAGCCAACAGCTGTCTCCATATTCATCCTTTTGCTGGAGAGGAATCTTGGGCACTAAGAAGAAAGACTAGATCAAGAAGATCTGCTGGCTGGCCCTGATCCCTAGGCTGCCCTGCAATTGCTGTGAGACTCCCTCAAGATGATCCTCTCCATGATCTTTCCTGGTACTGAAGTCAGGCTGAGAGGCCTGTAGTTCCCCGGATCCTCCTTCTGGACTTTCTTGTAGATAGGTGTCACATTAACCTCCCTCCAGTCATCTGGTACCTCTCCTGTTGACCAGGATTGTTGAAAATGATGGAGAGAGGCTTGGTGAGCAATTCTGACAGTTCCCTAAGTGCCCTTGGGTGAATGCTATCCGGCCTTATAGACTTATGAGTGTCTAGGTGCAGAAGCAGATCATTAACTACTTTTTCCTGGATGATGGTGGGGTTGTACCATGTTCTATCCTTATGTTCAAGCTCAGGAGGCTGAACACCCTGGGAGCAGTTGGTATGTGCATTAAAGACAGAGGCAAAGACAACATTAAGTATCTCAGCCTTTTCCTCATCCTTGGTTGCAGTGTTCCCCCTCACATGCAGTAAGGGATGGAGATTCTCCCTGGTTCTCTTTTTATTGCTGATGTACTTGAAGAAACTCTTTTTGTTGTCCTTTATGTCAGTGCCAATTTGAGTTCCAACTGGGCTTTTGCCTTCCTAATTCTCTGTATAACCTGGCAAGATCTCTGTACTCCTCCCAGCTGTAGCTGCATCATGAAGAACTAAATATACTTTACATTCTTTCCTCCAGCAGGAGATTTGAGAGTATCTTTTCCCTTCTGTAAAATGAGAACAAGGTTGTGACAGACACGTATTTCAAGCCATATTTGCTAATAGATTACTGCATTGTTGTCTCTGCATTCTTCTTTTTTTTTTCTTCAAAGATTTTGGTCTACACACAGATGTAATATGTAGGTAGAATAAAACTCTTATTGTCTTACTGTCACTTTAATTTTACATTTTTGAAAGTGATTATTTCTTGACAGATACCTGTTCACCTAAATATTAATGAACTCTATGCTTGGCATCTGTAGAAATTTAGAAGTAAGCTTATAAATTTGAAATTTGATATTTTTATATCATGACAGTCATGACAGGAAACTTAAATACATATAATTAAATATCTAAATTAATTTCTGAGTATGTCATAAGTTTCATTTGCAATAAAAAAATGGAATGCCTGCACTTCATTTATAGTTGCATTTTTCACATTGGAAGCCCAAATCAAAAGACATACTGGAACATATGCTGGTTATGCAAGTCATGTGGTTACTGGGGCCTTTATCACTAGTTTAAGTTGCTCTGAGAATATTGTCAGATGTAAAATAAAAATAATTTCAGACTTCTGCTGTTCAGTCAAAAACATATTGAGCAGAAAACAGTGATCATTCTTCTATTTGTTTTATAATTGTACACATCTTCGGTTTCTATCCTGGAAATTACTTTGCATTTGACTTCATCTGACATAAAGATGGTTCCTCTGAGATAGAAAAGCACTCAGAAAGGTAAAGCCATTTGCTTAAATTTGTCATCACTTTAGAACTTACTTCTATTATGTCCATATTTTATGACACAGATTATAGCATTTTTCCAGTAGACATCAGAGAAAATATACATATTTTCCAATAAAATATCTGTGATTGGATTTTGCAATTTTAGATTTTTTAAAGCTATATTTCTATGAAGATTCTAAAGGAGATATAGCCCTATTAGGGAGTATGGAGGTCATTCCTCAAGTTTCTTTTCCTACCTAAAAGGAGGATTCCATTTCTACCTAGAAGGTAGGGTCAACAACTTTGAGTATCATACAAGAATGGATTCTAAGTGAAAGGAAGAATTCTTACTGATGATTTGCTGGGAGTGTTTTTATGTTTTAACTGTTGACAAATGTAAACATAAGTATGGAAAATAATCCATAATTAGAAGGAAAACAGGCAGTGAATAGCCTTTGAAGCCAATTAAAGAATACACATTCCATTGCATTAGCAACTTGGATTTTCTAGCTATGCTGTTGGGAGCAGATACACAGCTATAAACAACGAGAATGATCACAGTTAGTAACTAGTCTATTTTCTTGTAAAAGTAAACAGTAAAATAAAAAATATTGACCAATGAATAGTATTTTTTTGATTCTTTTTTCTTTGTGTCTTTTTTTACCCTATACTCTTCACTATTGAGATGACAAGTTAGAACTGGGTTGTTAAAGTAATTCTCCCCTTGGAAGACACTGTATACTTTACTTTTCAGAATAGTAACAAGCCACTTAAGTGTATGATATAAGCAGATAACCATATAAGATCTAATTACATATTTTAACTAATGCTAAGTGCAGCTATCTAAAAGATAAAGTGACCAGTCAGAGCTAATTATCTAGGCTCTTCTGTCATGTATCCTTAAAGTGGTATTATCTTATGTCTCTCTAGTGAGCCTACATAATCTTAGATTAAATACTGAACTTTACAATGTTTTGGCATGCATTCATTTGGAGTAAAAGCTAGGCTTCTGAATAGAAAATATCTGCTTCTGATGTGTCTGTCTGGTCCTCATTAGAATCAGTGGAGGTATAGCCAATGCACTCTGGCCAGGGACTGATTCATCCTGAAGTCAGCATCTAAGCAGAGGATATGTTGATTAGAAAAATCTACTTTACATAGAGTGCAAGTAGAAACTCTAAGGTATTTATATAATATCTTACTTGTAGAAGGTGAGATGAATACAACCTCTAACATCCATCAGAAAGAACCCTGCTTTAATGTAAAGACATCTGAAGTTAGGTTAAGCGAATCCTACCATAAAGGTTAATTTATTAGATTTTAAAAATCATGGATAAGAGGGAGTAAATAAATGTATATCAGGAAAAAAAGTAAATTATCAAATTCTTTGGGGATTTTTTGTGAGATTTAGTTCATGTTCTTTTGTCTAGGGTAGGAGGAAAGCAGAATTATCAGCAGATGCTATTAATATCTTCAGTGATAATAGCATTTTAATACTCCCATTAAAATCTTTTCAAGAAAAAACTAGTTTAAATATGCTCCTGTGTTACAGCTTCATCTAATCATGACATATTTAATCTATGTGACGTTGTAAAATGGGAAGTTGCTGCCTCTTGATCCTGCTGCAGAAGCTTAATTTATTTTCTATTGTATTAGTTGCCTGCCTTTTTGTTGGTTTACGCAAGTAAAGAGTGTTGTTAAAACAAGGATTGGAGGACAAAGAAATACAAAATGTCTTATTCAGCTCAAGGAGATGTTTTAATATTCTTTTCCATCACTTCATGGAGAACACAAACATCCTTCTTTCATGCATGGTTTCATTCAGAATTAGCTTTTGTCATCCTTTCGTTAGCTCAGTGCCTTAATTAGTTTTTTTTATAAAGAGAAAATATTACTGCTTAGCATATTTTAATTATCTTTCTCCATGTGGAAAGTTCCTAAGCATGTCTTAAAGTAGGATTTTTACAATTTTTCTCTCTCCAAGCTAATATCTAAGATATTTCTCTAGT
The DNA here is from genome assembly GCA_024611175.1 of Megaceryle torquata. Taxonomy (NCBI): domain Eukaryota; kingdom Metazoa; phylum Chordata; class Aves; order Coraciiformes; family Cerylidae; genus Megaceryle; species Megaceryle torquata. The sequence goes on along the minus strand of JANIJG010015035.1, from coordinate 11,274 downwards.
TTACTCTTCATCTAAGAAGACATGAATTTATCTTTTAAATAAATGGAAACATTTTACTTCTTCTGTGCAAATCTTTTAGTCTCAATATATTTTAACTTGATCTACTAATCTGTTAATTTATGCTAAACTTAATCTAAGAGAGTCCTAAAGTAGGCATTAATGAAAACATTGTCCTTTTTAACAATTTTTGAGCTCTTTTTTCTTTCTCGATTAAAAAGTTTCTTAAGGATGACTAGATAAATATTTCACTGTAGATATAACTATTTAATATTTAATTGTTTTTATCTACTATAAATAAACTTACTTCATTGTTCACACACAGTCTCACTCTTTCTAAAGTGAAAGTTTTAGAAAGTGTTAATCACTTGTCAGCCACACAGTTACACTGCTAAATTAGTAGGCTTATCACAGATCCTTGATATTTTTATATTGTAGTAAAATTAACTCATTATAGCACCTACATCTCTTTGAATGTTGCTTTTAAACTGAGGTTTTAAATAAACATTTTTTTTCCAATACTCTATGACCCCTTCACTTAATTTTCACTTTTTAAACTCATATTTAGTCTTTTTTTTAACTAATATTTACAGAAAAAAAATGTCACATTGTATCTATGCTAAGGTAGTGGGCGATAAAAGCCCATTTTCTTATGATATGTACATCTTCCATTATTAATGTTAGTAAGAACAATACATGAATTCTGTCAATGTAAGAACAGACATGATAATTAGTGTTTTAGATAAAATCTATGAATACAACTCTTTGTTTTTAATCTCATGGTATTTTCCATCTAAAACCACTGACATGCCTTTTTCTCTGCATTGTAATGCATAGTATTATCTACATCAAAAATTTAACACAATTGTTTTATAATTAAATACTACAAAGCAAAACTAATTAATTCCAAAATTTGTTGTTTGTCAGCTAGATTTTCCCTGTGGTTTTAATACTACTACATTTCAACCAATTTATTTTCTTTCTCCTTTTTTCTTTTTTCTCCTTTCCCCACCTCTTTCCCTTTTCCCCACCTTTTCCCCCTTTCCTGCCTTATTTCCTCCCTTTTCCCTCACTTCCCTCTCCTTTCCTCACCTTTCCCTCCTTTCTTTTTGCTTTTCTCCTTTTTCCCTGCACTGCCCCACTATCTCCAACTCTTTCCTAATTGATTTAATAACCATATAAAAAATATGTTCTTGGGAAAATGTATTTTTCAGTGCCTACTCTCCAATCTAGTTTTCCAATTAATAGGTTTTATTTTCCCTTTCAATTCAGGATGAGGGCTGTGTATTTACATATGTTCTCTTAATGATATTTTTATTGGTTTAGATTTTATTCCATGCTTACCTATTTTGATTTCTTGGTGACACTGTCTAAACACCATCCAAAGATAAATGGAGCAAACTAAACACTTGTCATAAATCATTCATTCTCCACTTCTGACACCTGGTAGAAATGGTATTCTGGTGTGTCAGTGAGGGAACTTGGATCAATATAATTCTGGGTTTAACTTAAAGGTGTTTACTACTTAAAGTTGTTTTGATGTTTCTTTTTATCCTGGAATTTCTTTGTTTCCATCTCAGATCTAACTACCCAAAGTTAGGGGTACTAGTACTGTACCTGAATCCTCCATGGCTTTTATACTATACTATATATCTTTATTACTTGAAAGTAAAAGAGGCATCCTTCACAATCTAGTATTTGCAAAGCCATCTAATCTATTGAGGATAGTACGACTAGAAATTGGCTTTCACCACAGATTTTACATAAGCAAAGATTTTTTAAATCCTCCTGAAGGTGCAGCAGTCTGTGCTTTAGGATAACCCTCTGTGTAGAATATTTGGAAGCAAGTAATTTTCTTTTAAAAAACATTTTTGTTCTTATGACCGTATTTTCATCAGAATTCCTGATATTTTAATTCTTTGATTTGAAATTCTGTTTACTTCATGATACTTCAAACTGGAAGTTTAAGTGTGTACTAGAGTTTGAAGACTTGTTTGTCTTTCAGGAAAGAAAGTAAAAGTAGAAATGGTCACTTTAGAAATCACTTGGCTGATAAAGAAATTCTTCATTTTTTTTTCTGAGCCTTTGTCAAGAAATCCTAACAGAAGAATAATTTCTACACATCTAGGTTAAGTTACATATATTTCTCTCTCAATTTTAAGTAACCTGATAATTAAATAATTCAGGGAAAAAAAAATAAATTTAAGTAAATAATGTTTTTAAGATTTATGGTTTCAGGATGTATGCCTCAGGGAAAGAGTGTAGTCAGTTGTCCAAAACTGATCGTAATTGTAGAATAACCTTATATCCTCAAGCATAACATCCTACTCTGTGAAACTGTTTAAGTCAAAAAAAAAAAAAAAAAAAAAAAAAGGATTCTAAGAATGCTTTTCTATTGAGAAAATAGGGACAAGCTTAAAAGATAAAATATGGCTTTACATGAGTGACGATCTTGGAGGTCTGTTCCAGCCTCAGAAATTCTGTGATTCTGTGAATCAAGAAGGCTGTATAAACCACTCAACTTTCAATAAAACATAGTATTTTATAGGTCTGAGTTCTTTCAATAGAGCAGATAAAGAAATTCTATTATTTGTAAACTGCTTATATGTTTATACAAGGTATTGTTTGTTACTCATGTGACAAACATCTAGTAAGGTTTTGGGTACATATGAATTGTATCTAAATATGCATCTCATAGTTATTTCATCTGCTAACATTATATAATAAAATAAATAATATAGATAAAATAATATCTATATAAAAGTATAAGATAGAATATAATTAAATATAATAAGATAAAAATACATAGTAACAACGTTTGTTAATTTTGATATTGCACCTGTTTTTGACGTGTCCAAATGGATATGAAAAGCACAGAATAATAGGATCTAAGTGGATGGAATTGTTTCAAAGAAGCAACAAGAAACAACATGAAACATGTTTGTGTAATACTTTTCATTTATTTTAGCACAAACACAAGTACACTTAGATGCTCACTGTCCATTGTCCATCTTCACTTATAAATGAAGAATATATTGAAACACTTTCTGAAGGATTAGGATAATATGAGTTTTCTCCGCAGGAAGTGTACACAGCTTTGCTTTGTGAAAATAAATCACTGAAAACATAATATTTTAAATGCCTCTGTATACGACAAGCTACAGAGTTTATCAAGTATAACAGTCATCATGTTAAACTTTCACATAATGTCTTATGATTATTTATATTTGGTTGTGTGCAGGACTAAGATACTCACATGTTTGTAATAAAATTTAAAGTGTCTAAATTAAAAAGTGTTTTGTGGAAAAAATGGACGAGTGAAAAATAATCAACCAGTCATGAAATGGTAGCTAGATAATAAAATGGTGTCAATGATGTTTAGGAAAGAGTTCACCACCACATTGCTGAATGCTTTAGTTAAGATGTCTATAAGATTATAAAAGAAATCTGGAGGCATATGAAAGTCATAAATTTCTCCTTTAATATTCCACCTCCTCTAGTTTGTACTACCTAATAAAAAATAATAAATCTGTTTATCTATTTAATTATTTCTGCCAATATATGTCAAATAAATCTTGTGTATGAGTCAGGCTGCCTCTGAAAGACAAAAATACATAGTATAACATGATTACTTATTCTTACATTAATTTCACTCAGCTTTATTCACCTGAATGTTAAGTATCCAAGTTCCTTTAATAGTGCAAGAGACAGACACTCCAAAAGACTCATACATTTCATTTTTGGAGTTGAAGAAGACATGATCTCTTTATCCTTTCTTCTCTGTTGTTTTTTCATCATACAGGACCATTTAGACATCATCTAACAGCATTTGATGTTTAGATGTACCTTTTGCATATCTAAACCTAAATTACAGCTGCCTAAAAAGATGGAGCACTTGTTGGCTGCAGTTAATTTTCCTCAGGAAACTTTCTCATGCAGGATGGTATAAGAACAGGTTAGACATGTCTAGAAAACTGAATGCTGAATATGTCTTTAAGTGCATCACCCAGCAGTGCCTGGTGCCTGACATCCTGATTTAAATTAGGAAGATGGCCTCCTGTGTGTAGCCATCAAGCATATAATTGGTATTGTGTAGAACAAGAGTTGAGAATGAGGATAAAGAGAAATATGGGCTAACTGTATGTAAGAAAATAATTTTTACAGGAGTTTTGTGAGTAGAGATCCCCAGTATGAGCTTGTACTTGCCATTATTTTTATGCAGAAAAGGGTGTTGTAATAACTGAGTAAGATGATGACAGAAAATGAGATGGTAACAGACTGGTTGAGACTTATAGATGTGAATTTGGTTAGGAAAGAGGTTTATGCAAATGGATTTAGTGAGATTTAGTTTGTAATCAGGTGCCTGAATTGATTTTTCTGCCTAGGTGTCAGATCTGAGTGACATTGCTACAGTGAGTGAGATATGAAGGGTTCATAAGGTGTAAGAATGGGAGATTAAGAGTCCTGGTTTAGTGTCAACTCATGGATAGTAGTGTTGAACTTTTTATCTATATATTTTAATGTTTTAGTGAGAACTCCATTTGTTTTCAAAGCTAGAGATTATTGTACAAAGTCTGCAGAATGGCCATAAAATTCTGAGTCTTACAGATCCCAATTATCTCCACTCTGCTGTTTCAGATTTATCTGTATCTGATCAGAAAAGTCAAGTATAATTCAGATATAAACAAAATTGGATGTTAAAATGGAGGTGGATTTTGACTTACAACTTTCTTTTAAAGTGTGAAAATAACAGAAACATTTCTACACTAAAGTAATACTTGTGATGTTGTTTTTCATCTGTTTAGGGAGTTTCATTAATACTTACAATAATTCTAGTGTGTCATAAATGTCTACAAATGAAGGTGAAAAATGACGGTGCAGAAATTTCTTCTACTACTAAAAAGCAAGGAAATATTTATTTATATGAAGAATGCTTCTCTTGGAACATCAGCTATGATTCATCTCTTCAAGTTTACTGAGGTTATGTAATAGCCTTAATCTATCAGTTTAAGAAGATCTGTACATCAATTTACAAACTGATGTTATATTTCTGATGGTCAATTGAAGCTAGTAGTCCTGACTTCAGCATTTGGTACACACAGGTGAAGTCAGTCTTGATAAATAATCATCTTTAAAAAAAATAAATTATATGTTTTTTACCTTAAGATTGAAACAGTTTAGTACAGCAGTGATGCAAAGAGGACAAAATAGTGACTAACCACATGTCTATTATCATACCAATATTCTTTAAAATCCAGACTACAAGAGGTTTAGAGAACCTACTTTCTACTTGATTCAATGAATAACTTGACAAAACACTGTGCATTGGAAGAAGATTAAAGGAAAGTTATTTGGTGAGAACCCATGCTAACCTCTTGCTAATTGGTTTTCCTGACCTCTAAGACATACCAGGTCTAAAAGCAATAGCATATGAAGTAGAATGTATTTTTCCACTAAGCTAACATCACAACCATTTTCTTTCTTCTTTTTCTAAAATTGTTCTAAATGCACTGTACTTAGACCTGTATTAATGCTTGCTGATGTAATTAGGTGTACTATGAAACATAAGATTCCTAATGCATAAGACATTCATGAGAAAATAAATATGATTTTGAAAACATGAAAAACCTATATCATTATAAATATTTTCTATAGGAGCAGGATAAACCCGTTAAACATAAAATCAATATGTGGAAAATAAATGTTTTGGTTGAAGAGATTTTTAAAGTCTTTCACAGAGATCATGGCAGATACAATGACCCTGTAGTGATGTTGTCATCAGCTATCGCTGAATTCATCATATAAATAAAAAGAAGTAGAGAGACTGACAGATTTGTTTTGGAACTGCTTTGATCCCAAAGTGTTTTGTGTTGGTGGTATGTTTTTAGCAGCAATGCCTTTAGAACTGGAAAATCTTGTCTCTTGACAGGAATCTCTGATTAATTTTTTTAAATTTTTTTTTTCCAGCTGGGCTCTACCAACCAGTCAATAGCCAGATGAGGCACACAACACAAATATTTTTGTGATCACAATGCAGTAGAAAAGGTGAACAGTGCCAACATGTATTCATTCCCCCAGTTAAAAGCTTGGCCTAATGAGAGCTTTGATTTTGCCAGCCTCATAGATGTTGGAAAGCTGTCCTTCTGGACCACTTCCTGGACACTACAATAACAAGTCTGAAATGCTCAGCAGACACACAGTTGCTCTGAGACAAATCTAGTGGGGAATCCTCTGCTTGTGCAAATTACTCAGTTCAGTTCTTTTCCTAATTCCCAAAGTAAAGGAACATAAAACATATCATCAAACTGCACGCAAATCTACAGAGACCCATTACATGGTACACTTTACAGAAAGTGTATGTTATTCATGAAAATGAAATGCATAAAGACATAACCAGGACAGTGTAACCCTGTGTAATTTATGTACAATCAAACACAACACTGAGCATGGAAAATTGCTTGTATTTTTATTCTGCATCTATAAAGTTTTTGGTCTTGCTAATCCCTGGACTACGACAGCTAATCAGCTAACAAACATTCTTTAAATGAGGTATTTTAAAGTTAAAATTTAATATGAGCTAAAAAGACATCAACATGAATTGTGCACACATTTCCATTGAGGCTGCTATAAATTAGTTATACCTGAATCAACTCCTTCATCCTCTCCGAGATAATAAATGGACAATATTAATCTTCAGCATTCAGCACTGAATATTATTTTATTAGTCCTGATAGAGAGAATATCACTGTCTACATAAAGTAACTAGTAAACATAACCCAAATTAACCATATTTGAAACATTGTTCTTGAAAACACACAATTCTATAAAGCCAGGAACTGTGACATTACAAAAGCTACAGAATGGATATAAAATTCACAAACTTGCAAACCCAAGTCTGTACCTAGTTTTCACAGGCTCTGCTACATTGAAGATCATCCATGTGAAACGTGAAAAATTGACATTTTCTGTAATTAAGAAAACAGCTCTATAGCAGGAAATTACTCATTGGCTCATTTAAAATTTTTATCACAGTTTAATATATATTTTTCAATATGACTTTAGTTAGCTCTCTGTTACTACACTCTGTGTGGCTATGTTCAGGTAAAATATATTAACATTTTATTATCAGGGAATAAACCATTTTTTTTTTAACTTAAAAAAAAAATCCTGGGAAAACAGTAAACATACACAGAGCTGTAATTAAGTCATTATTCTGGAGATAATTCATGGTTAGCATTAAAGACATGATGTAATCTCATTCTTACTTAACACAACTAAATGTGACCCAAAATAAGAATATGATCTGAATGTGGATTCCTGCACATACTGGGGGATTTTTAGTTGTATTTACATTACAGTAAGAAAAGTCAATGTTCAATGAGTTGTCATGATTTATACAGTCTCTTTTCTACACATATTCAACAAAAAATTTTAAACAGTGTTGATATTCCAGAAAGAAGTTCGGGATCTGTCCTGTGCAAACTGAAAACAATTTAATTCCTAAGTGTATCAAGAATGAAAAAGGCACAAAAAATGTTTAGATTTGTATTTTTATACTAAATGAAATAAACCAAGCTCTCCTTAGGAAATGGCACTAAATTGATATAATTAAGATATTGACTATATATATAAAAATTACTTTTTCTGTATTTGGGTAGTTATTTCTGAAATTATGAACCAAATTAATTCTTTCTTTTCTGATAATATGGATGTGTTGCATGTTGTCAAGAAATTTACTTTTGTTTATCTGTTCAATCTATAACATTTTAGAAAGGTTTTGTTTTGGTTTAGTTTTTGTACCATTATAGAATTCTTTCTTATTTTAAATATACTCAGTATACTTCTATCTTTTATTTAATCTAACCCCAAGTTGCCCATTTATTTTGGAATTCTATAACCATCTCAAAAGAAATCAAAAAGAAAAAAGAAACTTGCTTTCTATGATTTCCATCTGCATGTGATTGAGAACCCATGTAATTTCATTTTATTTCTTTGTCTGGACTCAAATTAAATCATACTCCTTTAGAGGAATCAATTCTGCTTAAAGATCAATTAATAGTTTTCCTTCTTCCACCCACATCTATGCCAGAGGTGACATTGTATATGTCATTTGCATATACAGCTGAGAAAATCAAAATAAAGTGATTAAAAGTAAATTAAGTAAACAGTCCAGTCCGGACTCCTGGGTAATTAGGAAACATTGTTTTTGATAGTTATATATTATGCTTGTACATGTACTGAATTTCAATGCCAATTATAATTTGTTCAGTATTTAAATTTTATTTAGGTTACTTACATTAGTTTACTTACATATTTATTTTAAAATACAAGGATACACAATATTGAGCACATACTGTTTGACTGTACTGTACTATATATATGCTATACAAAAAAAAACCCCAAAACAACAAGAACAACAACAACAACAAAAAAAGGAAAACAAATAGATTGATTGCTAATCTTTATTCTAGATGTAACTCTTTCCAAACAGCCTACAAGCCTACACTGCTGTAGTCTTTAAGGGAGTATCACAGATCTCTGCTATTTCCACACAAAGTCTGTCAGCAAACAATCAAAGAAAGTATTACTGGGGATCAGTTCTTAAAGAGACTTCTGGAAGTTCTTGAACTTGATCACTCTTGAATCTCCTGTTTTGACTTCCCAAAGTTATTTCTGGGATTAAATGTATGACTAAGTAACTGTTAAACAGCTATTAAGATTAAATTCAGTTGTACTATTAAATAGTTAAAAACATTAAATCCTCTGGTTTAGTTCACAATAAATTTAAAACACAAAACAAATCAAAAACCATGAGAAGAATTAATAGAGCCTACTTCTGAAATGCCTCTTTTTCCTAAAAAAACTTTTCTTTTCCAGAATTTAGTATGGATGGTAAAACTGACCTTAATGTGAATTATCTGCAGTGCATGAGCCCTCACATTCTTTCCAGAACAGACTGTCTCTACTTTTAACACTTCTTCCCCAGCATTCCTTGTCTTTCAGCAAATCATAGGAACTTTGATGTGTGAAATCTCTGATAGGTTTATAATTAGAACTGTAAAAACATTGATGTAAATCTTCTGAAGTATTCATAAACAAATAATTTTATATAGGCTGATGCTCTGCTCTGTAAGAAGTGGGTCACCCGAAACAATCAAAAGAGCTGAATAGGAGTTCAACTGCATGTGTTAAATGTCAGCTTTTATTTAGACTTCCTTTAATGGAAATAAATTGCGGTGTTCTGAGAACAGTTGATTTCATAGTAAGATGGATGTCTAACATCTTTGAAATAAATCATCTGGTTTTCCTTTCCCTTCATGATAGAGATAGCTTGGATGAGTAGCTCCAACTATTTGCTTATCTGCTTTGAAAGGCTAAACACAGGTGATAGCCTTTACATCTAAGATCATAGGTATATACCAGTTGTAAGTGAACAGAGGTATACAATTTACCTAGCAAATAAATCCTACAGTCAACTAGTTATACAGTGATCAAAATGGTTTTATATGAGAACAAAATATTTAACATTCCTCTATTATGTCTAACTATGAATTTTCTTAAATTTGTGTGATATGTTTTAAAGCACATGGATTCTTTGGTTTGTTCATATTCTGAAATATCTATAATTAACAGTGACAAGTGATCACAACTAATGTAGCACAAACCACATCTCAAATGAGTATAGTAAAGCATGGTTTAATTCATTGAGACCAAATTGAACACCAACTAAAAATTCTTCAACTAACAACTTCTAAGTGGTAGCATAAAAGTCTACAAGCACTATGACACACCAAAAGAGTCAATTCAGCAGTGAATTATTCACTTTGAATTTTCCTCTCATCACTTCTCACAAATAATTTCTTGACAAAATTTTTGGGAAGCAAGCTCATTTCATAAGTTTGTTGTTTTGGGTTTGTTTTGTTTTGGTTTTTTTAAGTTGTGGGTCCCCTCCTCTCTCCTCTTCCCAGGCAGCTCTTAAATACCTGTGGGGAGATGTCATTAACAGATTCTCCTTTCTCTTTGCCCACTATGAGCAACTTGTTAAGCTGTTTCCCATGCCTGAATGATATGAAACAGACTGATTAGTGATTTTTGTCCTCTCATCCAGCCTTTAGATTTATGCAGTACAGTCTAGAGATAAAGCATAGCATTTGCTGAAACACCAAGTGCAATACTATGTCTGTAGAAAAAGCTAGAAAGACTACAGCGTGAGTCTGGAAGAAACGTATATCTGGAGTATCTGGGAATATCCCAAACAGGGAAATTGGAAAAAGGGTAACAAATATGTGATGGAAAAATACAGCTGTCCTGAGTTCTGTGAAGATAAAGGAGAAAAAAAAGGTAGGAAAAAAAAAGAAAAGTCTATGTGCATCGGGGGAAATTGTTATGAAAATTCCAAGATGTTATGTTTACATTACAAATACGGTATTATTGCCAGTCCTTCATTTACATTTTCTCAAGGGTGTGTAGCTAGAAAGTAGACAAGACAAGGATGTTCCAAACAAAGCATAGTAAAATGATTGTGAAATTATCAGGATTTTTGATATAAAATGGGAAAAGGAGGACATTTAGTAGAAGAGAGGAAGAAAAAGTATAAGGATGAAGCAGAAGTTAAATGTGATCAGTTAGTAATTAGGTAAAAGACCTGAAGAAACCATAATGATTAATTAAGAAACGCAAGGGTAACAGAGTTGCAAGATTAAAAATGTCTTGTGGACCAAATTCTTTCTCCTCAGTTCCTTAGTAAGCACTGTCCTAAAACTGCTGGGAGGATTTCCTGCTAGAGCAGGAAAGCTGCATCAAAGTTGGATGTGAGCTCAAAGGATGTAATTAAAAGTTTGCCTTGAGAACAGAGAAATAAAATAAGAATGATAGTACAAAAGGAGAAAGAGAAACAAAACAATAGAATAAGATTTAATCTCTTGACTAAGCATTTCAAACAATTTCAGTGTATCTACTAGATGATCTGTCTCTTCATTTTATGCATAAATGGTGTTTGACATTTTTCCTACATGCTATCATACACACTGACTGGTTAAGATGTCAAAAGATGAGCTCAAAGCTCTTTAGTAAGGCTGACAAGGTCTTCCCCTTCCCTCCCACACTATATAAATTATCCTTAAGAATGAAGGCTGCATATCCACAGCAAACGTTAATTAGGAAAGAAACTCTTAAGAATCCCGACTGGTTGGAACAGAATTCATTTTACTTCTGTTGCTCTAATCTCAAGTCTGTATAGTCAGACTCTGCCTCTTTCACATTATCATATAATGTATA
>JANIJG010015034.1:33913-44785 GCA_024611175.1 Megaceryle torquata | reverse complement strand
CTGCACCACTGATCACAACCCTCTGAGCTCTGTTGTTCAGCCAGTTCTCAACCCATCTCACTGGCCACTCTTCTAACCCACACTTCCTGAGCTTACCCACGAGGATGTCATGGGATGTTATTTATGATTATCCATGTCCAATGGGACAAAGTAATGATGGATAAATCCTTTGAAAAACATAAGAATGATTTTAAATTCCATTAAACAAGTTCTTGGAAACTAGGAGAATGCTTTTGGGGAAATATCACAGCACAGTGATAAAGTTTTTATATATTCATATATAAAGTAAAAAGATACCATTAATCTAATTTGGTAGAGCCATATCCATGTCACCATGAGTTCAAAATACAGAACTGCAGCAGAAAATTCACATCAATGAGCTCTAGAAATTTCCTTTCTTTGTCCTATTCCATAAGGTCTTTCCCTTGGAAATGGGAAAGGGGGTATAATTTTGAATCTTCATCGGCTATGCTGGGAACTGAACCCTGTCTCTTGGAGCTGATGTGTAATCCTCAGGGATTTCTATTTCAAATGAAAATACTCTGCTTTTGTTTCACCAGACACTTTCCATATGTGGACTTTCAGAGCATGCCTAGAAAATGTAACACTTACAGCTTTATGTTCAGGGACAAGCACTTGACAAATCCCAAGCATTTCTAGGTGTTCTCCACCAATCACGGACAGCTTTGGGTATCAGCACACAGCTGACATTTATGAAACCAAATGCAAGGATTTAGATAACCAGACTTTTGTTGTCCTGTTGTAGATGCAGTAAAGGGAAAAAAAAATAAATAAGGTGTTCTGGATGAAAATTTGGGACAAGCATCCCAAATACATGGGAACAGTATCTGTGTTACAAAGGCTGTCCCAGGACATCTTCTCATTTCTGGGATTTGAATAGCCACTACAAGTTACTGAGGTGCACATACTTTTTCAGATTTCCAGAAAAAAAATTGATGACCAGTGTGTAGCTCTTCATTAGTGTGACAAGACTATCTTTTCTGGAAATAGTCTCCTCTTTCCCTGGTGTTTAGTCATCTGATGCATGTGATTTGAACAATCATAAGCCTCTCTGCCTTGATTTTTTAATTATATTCAATCAAATCCAAGCTTCTGAGTGCATATGTCATTTGAAGTAATAAGATTGTCATGGGAATTCTGCAGATATATGGATTGTAAATTTAGGGCTAATTATGTTCTTATTATTAGCTTCTGTTCCCAATGCACAGCATTACATCAACAGCATTTCTGTAGACATTTAAGAAGCATGCGCTTCTTTTCTCCTTAGATTAACTTCCAGGGGGCAGTTGCTAGATTTTCTGTTTGTAGTTGTTGCTGGGGTTTTTGTCATTTTGCAATTTTAGTCCTCCTAAGTACCTAAGACTATAAATGCAAGAAAGAAATCTTTGTGAAAGTATAGAGTGCAAACCTTGTCCCTTGTCCTGTCATGTGCATGTTTTATTTCTTTATAAGAAAAGTCATAGAGTTATAGCTACTATTACCAGAGAAACAGATAAATATTGCAGTATTGGCAACAGAGAAAGCTGATGATATCTCATTTATTAAGTGGATACGCCTATTTAAAGGATATTAATATTTTGATAGAAGATCTTGTGTGGTATTAATCAAACAAAATGCTCTTGTTTCTGCCTAGTGCACACTGAAGTGAAATAGCTACGTAATAGACTCTCTATATCTCACTGGTATGCGGCACATACAGAGTTGTTTAAAGCCTCCTTTTCCTTGGAGACTATTGTTCAGGAAAATCACATGTAATTGTTAAAAAAAAATGCTAAAGGTTTATTGAGCATAAAATAATAATAATAAAATCAATACTATAAAAATTTTCTGAGATAGTAGAGAGACATTAGTCTTAACAGCCGTAGAAAATGTTGTTATAGAATCAGCTAGAACACTTAAAGGTTATGGACTATTGTTCTATTTCCCTGCTTAATAAGGCTTTACTTCAGTGGCATATGAATATGATTTAATTTTCAGACACACCTTTCTGTTGTGAGATGTAATTCACCATACCACTGGTCAATAAGCAAATGTAAAGTTCAAAAGACACCAGAGAACAGAGTTAACAAGTTAAAATTAGAAGAATCAAGGGGCATGATTATCCACATTTACATGATTTTTATGCCAGATTCACCCTTTGTGTACCAAAGTGAACAGGGTTTAATACATGTCAATTATGACAAAAACATGACCAAGGTAATCACTTAAAAAAATTAAACATTGCTTAATGACTACAGTCTATTTCTTTTACTTGGAAATAAAACATTTTTTTTCCAGCTATGAACTCTTTTGACTTTTATATAACATTTAGTGGCCAGTATCTTGACCAATATCTTGAAGATAGTGAATGTAGCTCTCTAACACACTACATGGACATTCATCATCAATCCATTATTTTAGTTATCACTCTTCTTGAATCTCATATTCTTTAGCATTGAATGCTCATTGGAGGAGAAAATGGTACCTCACTTCTTCTCCAGAAGAATCTCCAGGTTGGTGATTGGTACATGCACCTTGTCAGCAAAAGAAGCAGGTTCAGCTTCTCAACAGAGAGTCAAGAATTGAACCTAACCACTTTACATGCCAAGTGACTTATTCATTTGGCATAAAAGCACCACAACATCCTATACTTTTATAAAGGTCATGCTTATGCTTTTGTAGTGTTATAAATCAACTAAGTTATACTAGGAGATAATCGTATCATCAAGTTCCACAAATGAAAACAACCAGCCAGCATCACCTCTCCTTTTGCCCCAAAATCATGGAAACAGTCAATACTGACCAGCCCCAGATTTGCCTTGTTAGTAGAGAGATCTCAACTAATATTCTCAGTCCACTCTGTTAAGTAATTGGGGTCACTTTAAAGATTCCTTGAGCTCACCCATGACTTCAGAATGATTTTTGCTATCTGTCTGACCAAAAGACAAACCCAGTTGAGAGTGGGAAATTCTCCTCTTTCAGAAGTTACACTGCAGATCACAAATGTCCTTCAGATATTAATGTTATATTAGAGACTCACAGTACTTGTAAATTCAGTATGTACAGAAAGGTTCATGGTCATTGACTCTATTTACAGAGGAGACCTGTAGCAATAGCAGGCAGCCCAAACATGGTGCACCTAAAACAATTCTGAGATGTGGTTTGGTGGTTCAAACACTCCAGGAACACCCATCTACTCACAAAGCTACCAAAGCTATAGAAACACGAAGAAATCAGTCTACTAGAAATCAGCAAAGACTAGCTGCATAGCTGAGAGTTCTACAGCATCAAGAAAAGCATCCATGATGGTTGTGTAATTTGCCTTTATTCATTTATCACTTCACTTGTTTTATTTCTAACCTGTAAATTATTTGGGCAGAGAAAGGAAGAGGTAGTAAGGAGCACAGAAGAAATACTACCTCTCTTTTTCTTTCCTATTGTCAGCTCTCTTATCTTTTCTCATTTTCCCTCCACTTCTTTCATGATGATAAGTCAGTGCAAGACCTTCCTTTCTTGATAAAGGGTGTGAGTATCAGAAGCAAATGTTTAGTGTTTGGCAAGATAGGACCAAATGAGCAACTTCTGCAAGATGAAAGGAGAAGCACACAGATGGAAGCAGACAAACAGATATTATCAAAGTTGTAATGGAAAGAGCCATTTCACCTAACTTGAGATGTTTGCATTGTGGAAATGTGTACCTGAGATAGTCTTTTTAGGGTCTTTTTGTATTCATTCTAAGAACTGGGTTAATCTGATCTCTACTAGTCACTCTCTTTTGTAACACATCAATTCAGAAGTGATAGACCTCCATGGACTAGGAAGGAAGCTTTGGGGGACAAGTTCAAACATAAACGTCTCCCAAAAGTCAGACAGATCCCAACATGATTGTGTTATCCTTGTGGCTTTTCCAAAACCAGAACTAAAAGCTCACAGCACCTCTGGAATGCTGCCTGTACAGTAGTCAGAAAAAGTAAAGCTCAGATCAGTCAGAAGTATAGTTCAGATCATTCCATTTTTCCAGTAAGTACCACTACTGTTATTCATGCATTAGAAAAATCCTGCGATCACTCTTCTAAATTTTTCAGGCCAGTACAGTGCCCTTTGATGTTTCCATTCATAATCTTTTTAAGAATCTGCCCCTAGTTTCATAGCTCCCTTAATTTTTTATTGGCAGTGAGAATCACAGTATAAATTTATGTTTAATTTGAAATTCTTTTGTTTTAAAATCTATTCCTAATAAAATTATCTTAAAGCAATAGGTCCCCTCCTAAAGGACATATTGTGGTACTCTTCTGAATTTTATTTGCAATTAATTCTTTCTCTCCTTAAGAAAAAGAAATAGTAATCATGCCAAGCTGGCTGATCACTGCAATTACTTGACAATGGTGTTACATCTAATTATCTTCCCTTTCATTTGCTAAGTGAGTTGGCAGTTTTTTTCTTAATTGCAGTGCACCATTCTTCCTCACCATTTCTGTGCTGTCATTTATTCAGCTACATTTTTTTGGGAAAAAAAACCTTTGTTAAATTCTGATAAAATCAAAACACACTACTGGGGACATTATCTATAAAGAATAATCCTTCCTTCACCGTGCAAGAGTTGCCAGGGTATGGTGGACTTTACCATATGTTACCTTATCTGTCTGTGTCTTTTCAGACTCATGTGTAACTTTACTTCACAAAGATATTAATCTAAGAGATTTGTGTGTTTTTCTTGCAATACATGTGCAGAATGAAATTTTGTCTCTTATCTTTGCAGAATGAAGCCAATGACAGAAATCCATTAGTCTGCACGTGGCCGTAATCTACCCTCTAAATTCTCCCTTGCCGAGTGCAAACAGTGGATTTTAATTTATATACATCAGTTTTTCCTTTTTAAAAGCAGCTGCCACTTGTGCTGTTTCATGTAACCTCGGGAATTGACTCTAGTCCTGACAAAAAGGGTAGCCAGTAATTCCCGTGCAGATCTGCTCTAACTGCAGCAGAATTGCCACTGATGTGAGCAATGCAGTATCTGGTTGGGTGGTGGGGAACAACATGCCCCAAAGAGGAGCATCTCTCACAAGAATACATTAAAGGGATTCTTCCAGGAACCAGAAACACCAAATATCAAGAAGGTATCCGATTAATTCAGATACTGTTTTGGCGTGGCTTGTGCTCGTGGCTGCATTTTGATTACTGTGTAACACAGTCATATAGGGATGTAAGCATACTTTTCACATTTCTTTATGTTTGTCACCTGTACACATTTAATCTTGTGATGGCATGATCACTTAAAATATTAGCTGATTTAAAATTCCTCAGCACTTTTTGGAAAGCACATGTTAGTACCATTACAGTATTTGAGGTTAAGAGGCTGGATTTCCTCATTCATTTAATTATTTTTTCTCTTCTGTATTCTTAATACAGCAATTTCTTCATCAAGGTTTACTGCCTCCATGATAATGGGCTCTCTCAATGGCAGTTGTTCTTCATCATCATTAGACAGTTTTAAGTGTAGGATATTATGAAAATAATATTCAATTTCTGAGGCTCTTGATGTGCTTACTTTTTTTTTTTTTAATTTTTTTTATATCTCTGTTCATGCTTAGGATGTTCTTAATATTTAAAGCAACAAGACACTCCATTTCTGGGATTGAATCTCTAGTACTTTTCAAAATCTAAAATAATTTTCTCATGAACTGCCAACTATATTAAGAATAGAAGATTTAAAAGTATCTCTAATTTTGGAGTTTTTGAAAAAAGCACTTGTCTAACAGACTAGAAATTTAAGGGAAATACATAGCCAGAGAACATTCGACGTGAAAGTCTTTTAATTTGGACTATATTTCTTCATATGAACATATTTTCATCTGTTCAGGGCTCTGATTAGAGTGTAAGTGTAACATAGACAAAAAAATAAATGGCAACTGCATTGTATCTTGGACTGAAAGTGGCATCTGAAAGCAAGCTCAATAAATATCTATTTAAACAGTATTTCTCTACAGACTCTAACTTTTAATTCTAAGGGAATCCAGTGTCTCAATATACTGTGTATGTTTACTGAAGTAATACATATTACATCTACTCTTTCATTTAATTCTTTCAAAGGGAAGAAAGTTATAAACCAGTGACAAGAAATGTTATTGAGACATTCTGAACCCTTTCACTTCAGCCTATGACTTCTTAACCACTAAGATACATAGGAAGAAAAACTACATGGGAAGTATCTTTTAACATTAATTAAGGTCCTTAATTTAAGTGTGGAAAAACTGTTAAAATTAAAAATTGTTATGTGAAGTTGTACGTGTAACTGAGAAAAAATATTTAACAGCTATGGGCAAAACTGATGAAATACACTGTCCCTCTTTTCTCTGGAAATGCCACAAGCGGAACAATTCTATAACATGCTTAAAATTAGATGCTTACCATATCATCTTCTTGAATACTTCTTTATATTTTCTGGGACTGTTTTCACCCTTGAGATTTAGTTCAGTGTACAGATTGGGTATCTGAAAGAATATCTGTGAGCAAAAAGACAGGTTGTATTATTTAGTACTTGTTTCATCATTTCTAATAACTACACTTTTCAATGCAAAGGACAAGGACATTATATTCTGTGTATGGGCAAACACTTTTAGAAGTAAATAAAGTCTCCACTGATGACAGATAACACCTTTTCTGACTATGACAGATAGCCATGCAGTGAATTTTCTATATATCCACTGCACAAATTCTATTTCATCAGCCTGATAAAGAAAAGTGATAGCCGATAGAAATCTGTATCAACACAAAGTAAATTAAAAACAGGGGTCTTTCATCTGATGGTATATTTTTATATGATGCCATTTCTTTAGCTAATGTTCTGTGTTTTAGTTCAAAAGGTTGTAGAAAAAATGTGTCTGATGGATTATAAAGGAAACAGGCAAAGCTCCACAGAAGGACATAACGTCAAGTGTAACAAAACGTAGCTCTTCTGCTATGTATTACAAAACCCTATCTGTCGCCACTTTATAAAAGCTCTTGCTCTAGAAAATACTAGATATCAAGGAGACAAAATACATTCAGATTTATGAGGACTGACGTTGGCTATTTCCTGTGAAGTACGATGGCCAAATGACAATAATGTTTGCATACTTCAAGCTCTTCAAGCTTTCTTTCATGCTGGTTTTAGATGTGATTTGATTCTGTCCATGTTTTTTAATATTCAAGGAACCCATGAGAACAAAATGGAAACTTTTAAACAGTGAGTAGAAAATTCCATGTAAAATTCCTGTAAACTGTGGTGGGATATGTTTACTTAATTCTCCATGGTTTTGTAATGAAAATCCACTCAAAAACTCCCAAAATTGAGCTTTCCTACAATATTGATTCAGTCCAAAAGATTTGCAGGGACATCTGGTATTTCACAAAAAAAAAAAAGAAAAAGGGGCAACAATTGAGCTATTGAATATTTTAAAGGAGACAGAAACATACTGATTTGTCACAAATAGCAATGCCCATCACCAATTACTTTGGAAAGATGTTTAAAGAGTACAAAATGCATAATACAAATTCTATTTGTAAAAATCAAGTGTTCTGTGGTAATCACCATTGTCTTTAACCTTGAATCAACTGACAAAATAGGATTATAAATACACGTTCTCTCTGAGAATAGAAGAGGCAGCATAAGTGAACAGCATACAAGAATACATTAAAATTACTTTTTAAAAATAGATTCCATTATAATAATTTGATGATCAGCAACTATTTCAGCCATCATTTGTATGCTAATCATTTTATGCTGAATGAAACCACTCATGAATAGCCAGACTACACACTTACTTGCAAAAAGCTTGTACCTATAATTTATAAGTATTAATGAAAGGAGGGGAATTCAACAGTGCAACTCGCTGCATCTTGCTATGATTTTTTTTTTGCACAGGAGGATGTATTAAAGGCTATTAGTGCATCAGCTCTTTATTGTGCATTTAGTGGTTTTGAAAAATACAAGACTGGTAATTGTGAAAAGGACTTTCTTTTACTTAGTGTTAAGATTGATCCCCAATACTCTGTTCATGTGATTTCCCTGATAGTTCTAGCTGTGATATGATATTTCCATTCAGCTCTTGACCCCCAAGATAGCTCTAAAACTTGAAAAATAAGGTAAACTTTAAAGTTCCAATTCAGAATACCACTCAAGCACATATTTAAAAATAATTATGTATTTGATTCCTACTGACCTTACTACAGTTAGCTGAATATGAGCCGTTTCCTGCCCTACTGCTGCATTTTTGCAAGCCAAGTTTCTGACTGTCTAAAGAATACAGAAAGAATCTCTGTGCAAAGCAGAGGTAAAATGGTTCATGTCCAAAGTTCTTGAAGTATCTATATAGAAATGTGTTATTGAATGAAAGGGGTACTGTAGGAGTTGGATCCATCAAATAACTATTAAAAAAAAAAAAAAAAAAGCTACAGAATATAATAAAAGACCATATCAATGCCACTAAAGTATCAACAGAAAAGTTATCATACAATATTCATTTATTTGGTGGGGCTTATAATGGTACTTTTTAAGGAAACAAGTAAGATACAATCCTAAAAAGAAACAGTAAGAAATACAAATTTTTAAGATGCAAACAGGCAATATCCTATTTGCAAAACTACAAGGACTAGGAGTAAAACAAGTGAAAAACAGAGCTGAGGTCTTAATTATTTATAAAAGTAGGAAAAAAGAAAAAAGCATTCTGTTTTAATTTTTATTCATTTTTTTAACGGTCAAAATATACAAAAAATACAGGACAGAATCTAACAATAAAATTAAATGTACAGCAGCTTGGGGAGATAGGAGTATCCAGAGCAAAGCTTTTCAGCACTTTTGAATGCCTCTCATGTCTTAGAAATTCAAAATGTTTCTTGTATCTCATTATACTAAAAATTACCCTTATAAAAATCTTTAGAATTATATAAAAACTATAACCATTATACAAATTTTAATTTGATTTGAACTTGGATAGATGAGAGTAAGAGTTTGTACTGAACTTTGTATGGAAAAATAGCCAATTACCATTGGCAGAATTAAATGAGATTATTATAAATGCTTATAGTAAGGATATAAATTTTTATAAATTTATTTGCATAGATTTTGAAAGTTGTCTGATAGTGGAAGTGATATAAATGAGGTAGAGAATCTGCCTGCACAGAGTTTTCTTTACAGAAGGATTCAGACTTGATAAATTATCTTGTATGCACACAAAATAGTTAGTTTAAATTGAAGCATAGGATATGAAAAATAAATCTATTTTGCTGACATAGTGACGGTGTCATTTTCCCCTGGACTTTTAAGTGGTTTCTCACTACTGCAATTTTAAAATATAAATTACATTAAATTGGTCATGCACTGAAGAAAACAGATAAAATGATTGAGTTAAGGGGTTTAGAAACTGAAAATTTCTTGTTTGTTTTCTTTGGAAATTACTGGATATAGAAATCTCTGTGGGCACCATTATTAGTAGTATATAGAAGAGCATTATTATAATGGTCCCTTTTATACTGCAAAGTTTTGCATGCAGACAAAATGGTTTTCCACAAGTTTTCATTTCTCTTCCATTATGACCAGATATTCACCCCCTCCACAGGTTTAGTAGCTGTGATTATGCCACTCATCACTCTTACATGAAAGCAAGAGATTCTACAGAAATGTAGATTACCTAAAATTTAGACTACCTAAAATGTAGATTTACCTATAATTTACCCCAAAATCCTTTTCAGTTTTTTAAGCAGTGTTTAAGAATTTAATATGAAATTTCAGATACCTGTAGAGATTCAGGAATTTATTACATAGTTTATAGGATATTTTGGTTTTTTGTAAGAGATTACTCATATGAACTTATTCCCTACAGTCATGTTCGTTCCATTTGTATTTTTCCCAACGTCTTAACATTCACAGCTTTAAAAGGACTCTGAACTATAAGATGACAGAAGGAAAATGTTAGAAGGCATATATTAATAAATATAGTCTGCAGAAAAACCTGTAGGAATTGAGACATCTTGGTTGCTGTAGTGTGCCATGGTGTATCTGACTCTGTTTTGCAATCTAGTTAATTGTGTCACATTATTTTACAAAATACATGTAGGCCAGGGCAAACACTGTATAAAGCTGTATCTTGTAGGTGTAAAAGGATCATTGTGAATGAGTTGGTGGGGCTCATAGAAAGGTCTTTAAACTAGTTTTGAAGGGGAAAGGGGGTAAAACCTAGCTCACTAGAGTTGAGCCTAATGGTCGCAGGCCGCTGTCGGGGGTGAAACCTACACAATCAACTCCCTTCCTGAAATGCCTGCATACCAAAGCACACAGCATGGGGAATAAGATCTCCCATCCTATGGTGAAATCAGTGTGCTTGGCTTGCTCCCTGAAATGCCTGTACACCAATGCTCGCAGCATGAGGAATAAACAGGAGTTGGAAAACTATGTTCAGGCAAGGGGTTATGATCTGGTGGCAATTACAGAGACATGGTGAGACAGCTCACATGACTGGAATGTGGTCACGGATGGCTATGTCCTTTTTAGGAAAGACAGGCCAACAAGGCAAGGTGGTGAAGTTGCTCTTTATATGAGAGAGCAACTGGAATGTATTGAGTACTGTCCAGGAGAGGATGAGGGGTGAATTGAGAGTCTGTGGGCAAGAATGAAGGGGTAGGCTAGAATGTATGATACTGTTTTGGGTGTTTATTACAGGCCACCTGATCATGATGAGGAAGTTGATAAGGCCTTCTACAGGCAGCTGATAGCAGCCTCACAATCACAGGCCCTGGTTCTCATGGGGGAGGGATTTCAATGACCCAGATATTTGCTGGAAGACCTACACAGCCAGCCATTCACAGTCTAGGAGGTTCCTCCAGTGCATCGATGTA
>JANIJG010015034.1:0-33813 GCA_024611175.1 Megaceryle torquata | reverse complement strand
CTGCTCTTCAGGATAACTTTAAAGAGACCCAGCACTTATGCTGACTGAGGCTTAGCCAGACCTAACATGGGGTTGTCTAATCCCTCAAAAGCCACCATATTCCTTGTTCCACAAGGAATTCCTCTACAGACCACCTACCCCAGTTATACCACCTCCTCAAAAGAACAAGGAAATTAATAGCTAAGGAACAGGACAGAGAATGCATGGTGATTTACATAGCAAGCAAGGTTATTTTAACCAATCATATAGGTGAATAACAATGCATATGTATTAGAGGAATATGATTAACACTTTGTATATAAATACTGGTGTTTTAGGATGTTGGTGTGCTGGTTTTGACCTGGCACCCATGACTGTGCACTCATGAGAATAAAGAAAATACCTCCATCTTGTATGTGTGAGTGGCAGTTGCATACTGAGTGATGGACCCAGCTTTGGGAAAGCAGTAGGACTGATGACCCTGCATGTTATTTGGTGCTTTCTTCTCACCATATTTTGGAGATCTTTCCTATAAATGAAACAAAGGACAAAGATTTGTTTTTCTGAATGATATTTTGCCATTTTTGTCTGTGATAATTTTTAGATGCATTGGACTTTGGACAAATAGAGTAGATGTACTATTTAATCCCAAATTAAAGTTTTGCATTCCAGTGTATGGTTCCATTCTGGAAATTTTTGGCTATACTTCTCTAATCTTAATAGGAACAGAGACGGAGAAGTTTTTTTGCTGTTTAAAAAAAATAATCTTTTGAATATTTCACTAAAGCTTTTCTGCCTTTCTCTCTCCAGCACATGATTTGCACTTTATCACTCCATTTATTTTCCTTTCAGTTATGGATAAAGAAATAGGTAAAGTTCAAAATTCCCTAAAGGTTTTAATCTGAATTTATTATGGTTTCATTTTGAAGCAAATCTGATACATGTCTTATAGAGATGCAATCTTCTTTTATAACTCACTGAGGTTTTTTAAGTATAGACTATGAATCTGATCCTGAAAGCTAGTAGTAAATAGATGTTATGTAATGGTTCACAGAGTCACCAGGAAGTATTAGGTTCTTATTAGGAAACCGCTGAGGGAAAGACTTGCATAATACCACTGGAGTTGTTTTTTCAAAAAAAAATGGGAAACCTTGATTATTTTTTTTGTAACACTTAGTAAATGTGACTTTTCATAAAGTATCTTGTAATCTTTTAGAAGTGATATATGCAATGAAGATACAATATGCAAAATTCAACTGGAAAAGTAATCTGAAACTTCTCCTGAAATTGCAGCTAAATCAGGCTGCCAAACAGAGCTTCTGCAGACATGGGCAGGGCTAAAATCACAAGATATAGGGTGGAATATTTGAATTAGAATGACTTGAAATTACTTGGACAAAAGAAATTATGAAACCCAAGACAGAAATCTGTATTGTGAAAAAGAAAGCTTTTTTTTCCCCTCAGCTTTTGGAGCCAAATATTGAGGTGCTAGAACGGGTCTGGAGAAGGGCAATGAAGCTGGTGAGGGGTCTGGAGAACATGTCTTATGAAAAGTGGCTGAGGGAACTGGGATTGTTTAGTCTTATTGCTCTCTATAACTACCTGAAAGGAAGTTGTAGTGAGGTGGGTGTTGGTCTCTTCTCACAAGTAACTAGCAATAGGACAAGAGGAAATGGGATTAAGTTGCGCCAGGGGAGGTTTAGACTGGATATTAGGAAAAATTTCCATACTGAAAGAGTGGTGAGGCATTTGGACAAGCTGCCCAGGGAAGTGGTGGAGCCACCATCCCTGGAGGTGTTCAAAAAATGTGTATACGTGGTGCTTCAGGACGTGGTTTAGTGGTCATGATAATGTTAGGCAGATGGTTGGACTTGATCTTGGAGGTACTTTCCAGCCTTAATGAATCTGTGATTGAAAATAGGGTAAATATTCCAAATTCACCTCATCAATCCATAAGGAACATGCAATTGCAGGCCTACTTGCAAACTATAACTTTAGTGGTACAGTGTGAAAACGTGTATCAATGTGTGTGTATATAGATGCTTATATTTTTAATGCAATGTGTATTGAATATGTGTATTTATCAGTATATTGGAAGGTTATAACTGAAAAAAATTGAAAGACAGTGGAACAAAGAAAACTTCCATTTCCTTTTTGTCCAAATACTATGATCCAGTGGTTCAATTGTGAACATTTTTTCATAAAAACAAGAGGAGAGTATGAAGATATCTCAGTTATGTATCCCAAGCCCACTGAGGTTCTCATGGCAGAGGTCATGCCCTGTAAGTTTTTCTACAGAAGATAGAGACTTCTCTTGAAGTACTCTTGTATATAACTTCAGGATTAGGGCTTTTGTTTTTCTAAGCAATAGCAATTAAATGTCTTCACCCAAGACATTTCTTCACATAAAAGCACTTTGACTGAAAGTGTACCACAGAAGTTGGAAACTTACTCCTTTTCCCATGTAGGATCTTTTGTTGTGCTTGATTAGGATAACAAAGAACAAGAGGTACAATACAATTTTGTTACTATGCAAAGCTAATAATAATGATGATCAATAAATTATGTTCAGTGAATTGGCAAGGATGTTTTGGCATTGCTATACTTCATATGTGGCTGTGTGGTGGATTTGATCTTGTCTGTCTGCCAGGTACACACCAAGCTGCTCTGTCACTCTCCCCCCTCAAGTGGACAGGGGAGAAAAAAAAATATGGCAAAAGGCTCATGGCTGGAGATAAGGACAGGGAGAGACCACTTACCAATTACTGTCACAGGCAAAACAGACTAGGGGAAATTAGATTAATTTA
The DNA here is from genome assembly GCA_024611175.1 of Megaceryle torquata. Taxonomy (NCBI): domain Eukaryota; kingdom Metazoa; phylum Chordata; class Aves; order Coraciiformes; family Cerylidae; genus Megaceryle; species Megaceryle torquata. Next base: position 31,027 of record JANIJG010015034.1, on the reverse strand, counting down.
TTAACAATTTACATCAGAGTAGGGTAATGAGAAATAAGAACAATTCTAAAAACAACTTTCCCCACCCCTCCCTTCTTCTCAAGATCAACTGCACACCCAGCTTCTGTACCTCCTCCCTTTGAGTGGCACAGGTGGATGAGGAATGGGGGTTGTGTTCAGTTCATTACACATTGTCTCTGTTGCTCCTTCCTCCTCATGCTGTTCCCCTGCTCCAGTGTGGGGTCCCATTCACAGGAGACAATCTTCCATGAACTGCTCCAATGTGGGTCCTTCCCACAGGCTATAGTTCTTCATGAACTGCTCCAGCACAGCTCTCCACAGGGTCACAGGTCCTTTGGGTGCATCCACCTGCTCTGGTGTGGGGTCCTCCATGGGCTGCAATTAGAATTAGCCCAGGAGTGAGTGTTTTATGAGTCTTGATTAGTTTAGATGATCAGATAAGTGCACATCATAGCAAGGACAAAGTACACAAATAAGATGCAAGTATTTAAGGATTTAAGTTTTTGTATGTTCAGAGCTTTGAGAAGCATCCACTGCTCAAAGGGAAAGTGGAACAGGGTCATGGGGAACAGATGCAAATTCAGTCACTTTGAATGGGAGGTTATTGCACTAATGTACTGCCCCACAGTTTTTAGAAGCAATCTGATGGACTACTGGTTCCTAGAAACTTCAGATAAATGGGCCCTGTATGGTATACATACCTCACATGTATAGTAAGCACAGGTGAACTATTGCACAATTTATTTGTGGATGTGCATCAGCTGTAGTGCCTTGGGGACAAGTCAGATGATATGCACATGGCTTTAGCTGGATGACAGCTACTTTGCTCTTCACATGCGTGGTTGGGGTGGTGCACCCTGGGACCCAGGTGAATCTAAAACTTGTTGTAAGGTTAGACAAGTCCTAGGTCTTGCTGTGAACTCTGCACATGTGCACTAGCTGCAGGTGCTGCTTCTAGCACTGTGTCTTTGCAAGAGTGCTAAGTACCTTGCTGTGTATGTCAGTCTTCACCTGACAATGTGCTTGCGTGGGAAAGCTGGTAAATACTGATATGTGCAGTATGTGTGTGGGGACAAACACCAGTATGTATCAAGGGTGGTAACTTGTTTCACCTAGATTTCTGTTAGTTGAGTTACCTACTGCGGTGCGTTGTGCCTTTACAGGCAAGAATGAGAAACTGACCCTATCTTTGCAATATGAGTCCACGGATACAGGTGCAGAACACGCCCCAATGTGAGGAGGAAGTGAGTAGGAGGGCGGTAGGTGTAGTGATCCTCTGAAAGCAACTCCCCCTCGCGCCTGGGCCTCAGGGAGGGGAACTACAGCTCCCAAGAGACGTTGCACATCTCGCGCACGCGCACGCGCACATGAGGACTCACGCCTCAAGCGTGGTGGTGGCTCCCGCAGCACCTAGCAGGTGGGGGGGAGGGGCGTAGTCATGGGCTAGACTACAATTCCCAGCGGCCGCTGAAGCATCTCGCGTGTGCGTACGGCCCTTGCTCAGCCGCCATTCGCCGTAGGGGGGTGTGGGGGAAGAGGGTGAGAATTTAGCTGTTGTTGCTGTCAGTTTGGACTCATGATTCCTATATGCCCCGTAGTTTCATTCACATATGGTAAGTAGTGGCATTTGGTGTTTATGTGTGTCCATGCGCGTGGGGGGAGGGGGTGGGGGGGAGGGGGTGCAGCCTGCGCGCAAGGTGGGGGAACGAGGGTAATGAGGCGCCGTGTCTGACTTGGCGCTCGCGCGCTCTTTCTGTCTCTTGTCTGTCTGTCCGTCCTTCTCTTTTCCTTGCGTTCCCCGCCTCTTCGTCCTGCCGGGCCTCCTGTTATGGCCCTGACCGTCGCCGTCATCGCTTTTTGGTTATCGTCGCCACAGTGCCCAGCCGGCTGGGAGAAGATGCCAAAATGGCCACCGGCAACTACTTTGGTTTCACCCATAGCGGGGCTGCTGCCCAGTATAGGTAATCGCCGAGACCCTGCCCTGCCCCTCCCCTCTCTCTGTCCGAGTCCGGAGCTTCCTCTCCCCTCTTCGCCTTTTGTCCTGTGTCCTTGATCGGAATCTCCCCGTCCATTCGGCGGGTGAGTGCGCGGGACTGCTTCTATCCCCTGCCTCGTGGGGGGGGTCTCTTCTGCACCCCTTTCCTCTGAGATGGTTGAGCTTCGGACCCTTCTGCTGGTCTGTCCTGCCCATTGGTATGTTTTCTTATTCTCCCCTGGTAAGGGAGAATCCCTGTATCCCTACCGGTGTGAGGGTGAGGAGGTGGAACCGGGCACTATGGAGGAGACGACTCAGTGGCAACATCAGGTCTTAAGGCCATTAAATTAAAACGGCCACTTGCAGTCAACGCCACCAGTGAGTTACTGTCTGCTGTCCCTGGGCCCTTCTCCTTCAGTTTCAGGGAAAATGGGCTTACTCCCCAAGTCTTTGTTTTCCCCTATGTCAGTGTGGGAGGATGGAATAATTTATTAAAAAAGGTTAAAATTACCCCAACCCAACTTCTAGAGACTGGATGGATAAGGGAAGAGCTGAAGCACCAGAAAATACAGGGGATTGTTTCATTCTACTGAAGCAATGTTATAAATAATGTCTCTCAGAAAGTAGGGAAGGTACTTTTGGGACCAGGCACCTTTTAAAAAGATTTCCTACTTGGTTATTTAAGACCAGGAGCAGGTCTCATAACGGAGCTCAGGACCTGTACATCTTGTATAGATGTACTGTCTTAAATCTTTCTTTGTGCATCCAAATTGTCTATCAGTGTTAAAAAGTAATTGGTAGCATCTATTATCTCACTCTTTCTGAAATTGAATTGTCAAAACTCAGGTACAATCAGGAACACTTTCACATTTTTGGCTTGTATTGGAGTAGCACCTTGAAGTCTATATTTGACTCTATGTTATTTGTTTCATGAGTCTGTAATAAAGACCTTCCTTGACTCCTAAGTCTTGGCTAATGGGAAAAATGGAAGAATAAAGCAAATATGAGGTGTTATTAACAAATGAATGTGTGCTGATAACTAGCTAATCAGAATTACGTACCTGACAGTTCAGGAACATACACTTTTATGGGGATCTTGCAATTACTTCCCATCTATTATTTCTATATATTCTTTACTGGAAATGGACATAAAGTACATTAACAACTTTAATTTACTCCAACGTATGGTAGTTAAAGGAGAGGATTTGGAGTTGGACTAGATTACATTTAAAGGTCCCTTCTAACCCAAAATGTCTTATGATTAAACTTGGCTCTTCTTGTTCTTTTAAGATTAGATGCTCACAGTATGGTTATGTTTTACCAGACAGTTATAGTGAAATTTGAAACTGGGTCATCATGAGGTATGAAGGAGCTTCAAAACAGCATAAGGAATGTTTTTTGGTTTTTTTTTTTGTAAACAAATAAGCAATCTAACTGAATAATAAACTGAGATCTATATATCTGCAATTTTGAAGTGGAGATTAATTTTTAAAAAAATATTCCTTTTACTGTGGAGCTGGAGGTGATCTATAGATTTAAGAACCTGAACACCTAATTTGATATTTTTTAATTGCAATATAAAAATGTATAATTTGACTGAAGTTCAAAACTGTTTTTATAGTTATTCTCAAGAACACATTTAGGATTATGTAAAAACTGATTGAAAGAAGCTTTTTTCCTTTCCTATCACAAGTGCAAGATTTGCATACCAGTAAAAGACTGCATCTTATAAATGGTTTGTATATTTAGCACATCTGAAAGTGAAGAGTCACAGTGACCAATGTTAAAGCAGTCCTTTCATAAGAATTAATATTTTGAGCAGAAAACACGGGAGTCACTTAAAATGCCTAAAAGGGATCTTGTCTTCACAGAGCAGATTTGGCAAGTCCTTAGTAGCTTGTTTATGGAATGCTACAAAATGTATATTCCACTCCAGTATATTTCAGAGAGATGGTGGTGGCAGGGGAAGATATTTAATATTGCAACAAGTCCTCTAAGATGGATACCAGTATTTAAAGTAACAGTTTATAAAATAACTTTCATAATAAGCACATTTAGTCACTTTTTTTTTGGCTCTCTCTTAACAAAATGAGTGTCAAACATTCTGATGTGCTGGGAGAACTTTAGGCTGCAACTTCAAAGGAGACTTGATGTTCCCTAATGAGAATAGATAGAATCCTGTTGATTTCAGCACTTAAGCCAAGTGCAAAAAAATCTGTGCAATTCTTTTTAGGATGCAAGCCTTTCTTTGAATATCTCGGAGTATGAAGCTGTTAAATCAACTGACAACATGAAGGGGGAGGGGGGGGAATTCCAAAACAACAACCACAAATCAAACCAAAAAACAAACAACCTCATATCAGAAAAGAGTCTAAATAATTTCTGATAAGTAATTTCAAATGGGGAAATATCTGCTATACTAACTGTTAGAAAGGTGCTTGTAGTAAGGTTTTCTGTATTTAATTCTAGACTTGTAGACCAGTGTAAACCCTGTTGGAATTTCAGTTTCTTAAAATGACAATATTCTAATTTACGTTAATAGTAGTGAAGGGACAATGTATTAGAGCTATTGGGTTCAAAGAAATAGTTTCTTAACAGCTTCATTATATTTTCAATTGTTGATTTTATTGGCATAGCAATCACTATGTCTTCCTGTGATTCTAGTTTGTGTGGCCATGGTGGATAACTTAAATACTCCCTTATCCTTCATATGAAAGATAAATTAAAATTTCTCCAAGGGATAGTCTTAACTAAATAATGATACTTGAATCAGTTCTAAGGGCCAGATTGGTAGCTGCTCAGATGTTAGATTTTTGGATTTGGGAAATTCATGAGTACTGTGTGCAGGAGTTGATAGTGTATTTACTTTTGTAACAGTAATCAAAGGCAGAAAAAGAGCTAACTGCCCTTTAAACCTGTAAATAAAGGATTAGAAGCATTCTTGTTCCTTTCAGTGTTGTTGCTGCATAAAATTTCGTGCTGCCCTGCTCATTTGAAATTCTTTGTGTGCATTACCCAGTAATAACATTATGACTTAATGAATCATTAGATTATACAAATACTGATATAGGAAATTTCTCTGAATATTTTAATATCTTTATGCTTTCTGCTAGTGGTGGTATAGGGGCTTAAGGTTATAAACCTGCATGCAATGCAAAACCAATCTGTTACTTAAGTAATTATTAATTCATCTGTTTAGGAGCCAGAAGTAAATGTGGAATTTGGTGATACTAGTCCTCTTTGTGTGTGTGCATGCATGCTCTGTAGGACAGGTGTGTGTATATTTGGCTTGAAATGACCAACCTAATATTGTCTTTCATGTGCTTAAAAAAAAAAAAAGCTTTCTTGATTCAGTCCTGGAGAAGAGGTATAGTTATGCTTTTATTTTAAACTTACCTGACTGAAATGTGGGGATGCTTATAGAGAGATAGGAACATTAAGAAATATATTTGATTAGAGAAGTGTGCAAATGTTGTGGTCTCATTTAATTACCTTTGTGATAAGAATTTGGGTTTTGTTAAGAAGATAAAGAATCTTTGAGTGTGCGTATTTAATCTTAGTGATGTTCATACCACGTCCTTGCTCTAAGGAGACAGGTCACAGATGGGAGATTCTTGGGTAGTTGGGAATGATTTGTTAACTTGGAATTGCTATCGAGTAGCATGAGTATTACTAAGTGTGGTGAGCCTTCACAGATAAAGGTAATTTTAGCAGTTAGGGTCCAGAGCCAATCACAGTGCCTGTGAGTTTAGGTTAAAATGCAGTCTTCTAGGCAGCCATGCGGAAGTGAACTCTTGCAATTATACCTAGCTTGGCATTTAAGTGTGTGATGTTACATATGGATGGATATTTGAGACTGGTACAGAACAACAAAGGAAGGTGAAATGCTGTAGATGGCTACTGAGAACTGTTTGGGAGTAGAATGGTATTTCTTTGTGGTTTTGTTTGGTTTTTTTTTGTTGTTGTTTGTTTGCTAGTACTTTTAATTAACTCTCCTTTTGTCTTCAGTGTCTGCCTCAGTTACCTCTTCAACTAGATACTAGTTTCAAAAGTATTCATTTCTTCAGAGATGTTAGGGCTGTAATCCACACTAGCCCAAGCTTAAAGTATCTCTGAACATAATTCATACTTTTACTGGTGGACAACAGGAAGATAGGGACAATAGGGGGGAGGACTTAAGGCTTATTCTGAAGTGAAAATGTGCCATTAGACTTAAACTTATATTAAGAAAACACAATACTGCAAGATTAATAAATATTTATGCACCCTATTCTAAAATGCAAGGGGAATGAAAGTAATCATAGTTTTATCATAGGATGGTTGTATATATATCATAGTGTAAAAAAAACCCCAAAAACTCTAAATGCTTGCTTTCTGTGAATTTTATGCCCATGCTATCTTGAGTTGCATCACATTTTGAAGGATATGCCTTTTTAACAAAGGGACTTAACTGAATAGGATTGAGCTGCACGGTGCTGATTCTTCATTGTTCAATCTATGTTAGTCCTAAGTGTTATTTTAACCATGCTGTTCTAGCTTATTTAATGTACAGAAGAAGCCTCCAGTAAGTTACTGCTGTTTCTAAAAAAAAAAAAATTGATAGACTTATTTTCAAATCGGCAAAGCCTCACACTCAAAGGAGATAAGCCACCATGAGAAAGGTAGTAAGGGGCTCTGGGTTTGTTAACGTGGGCTGTATGCCAGTATTGCAGTTGACTAATGATGGGGAGACAGAGGAGGTAGTGGTAATTGGGGAGCAAAGGTGCCTCACTAATCAGAGATGCCTTTGTCATTTTTAGGAGGGAAGTCTGACAACTAGTTTAAATTTGCAACAGGATCATGTCTTTAGGAACCAAGTAATTGGAGAAGCTTTTCTGTTAATGGTATAGTTACGTCCTTTGTAGTTGTAACCTCAAAATGAATTGATCGTTATAAGCTTAACTCCAGTGTCAGTAGGTGTAAAATTTTGTCTGCTAATTAAATGTGACAATGGTAGGTTCAAGCATGGCTACATTATTGGTACCTAGCAAAGTAGCTTAAGGCAGGATATATAGAATGTTTTAAGACATGAAATGAACTTGCCAATTTTAGCATTTTCTTTTCTTTAGCATCTTCATTAATGATCTGCATGATAGGGCAGAATGTACCCTCAAGCAGGTTTGCTGATGGCACAAAACTGGGAGCAGTGGCTGACAGACCGGAAGGTTGTGCTGCCATTCGGCAAGATCTAAACAGGCTGGAGAGTTGGGCAGGGAAAAAATCAAATGAAATACAACAAGGGCAAGTGTAGAGTCTTGCATCTGGGAAAGAATAACCCCATGTACCAGTACAGGTTGGGGAATGACTTGCTAGAGTGTACACAGGTGAAAGGGACCTGAGGGTCCTGGTGGACAGCAGGATGACCATGAGTCAGCAACGTGCCCTCATGGTCAAGAAGGCCAATGGCATCCTAGGGTGTATTAGAAGGGGTATGGTTGGCAGGTTGAGAGAGGTTCTCCTCCCCCTCTATTCTGCCCTGGTGAGGCTGCATCTGGAATATTGTGTTCAGTTCTGGGTCCTTCAGTTCAAGAAGGACAGGGAACTGCTTGAAAGAGTCCAGTGCAAAGCCACAAAGACGATTAAGGGAGTGGAGCATCTCCCTGATGAGGAAAGGCTGAGGGAGCTGGGTCTCTTTAGCTTGGAGAAGAGGAGACTGATGGGTGACCTCATTAATGTTTATAACTATGTAAAGGGTGGGTGTCAGGAGGATGGAGCCAGGCTCTTCTCAGTGATGTCCAATGATAGGACAAGGGGCAACGGGTGAAAGCTGGAGCATAAGAGGTTCCACAGAAACATAAGGAAAAACTTTTTCACCGTGAGGATGACAGAGTCACTTCAGTTCATTAATTCACAATTCCTGCATCATCTTATTAGTTGTTGTAACATAAATATAGCAGGACTTGTAAAGCAGATGTTTGTGAAGCCAGAGTTCTTTTTTTTTCCCAAATAAATCCATAGAAAAATGTTTGAAGCTTTTGTTACTCGTCTATTCCTACTTGCATCCCCTAATGCTCCCCACTTGAAAAGCTAAAAATATGAAAATATCAATAGAGTTTACCCACATATGAGGCAATTAATTGTCAGGACAGGGTGAAGTGAGGAGTTTTGATCCATTCAGTGCTCCCATCCAGAATATAAAATGGTTTTCCCTTTTGTTTTGTGGTTTGTTTGTTGGCTTTCTTTTTCAGTAATTGAAATCCTGATAAAATATTTAAATCTCCTTAAAAATAAAGACAAGGGAGCTTATAAATTAATTGCTAAATAATGTAGAATGGAAAAGGGTTAACCTTTCTCACTCTTCCTCTTGTTCTGTCTGGAAAGCTTTTCTGCTCTATTACGTTTCCTGCTTCTGGATATTTGGATGCACGTAGACAGGTGTAGCAGACCTGAGAAAAACACAAGAAAAACCATAATTTGATACTTTGTAGCCACTATTTGGGGCAAAAATCCATATAGCTTCAATCAATATCTTTTATTTTCATATTGTAGAAAATTTGCTGCTGTGTTTTTTTACCTTTCTATATTCAGGATGATACTGATTGCTACATACATACCAACAAAAAGATATTGATCAGGACATTCTGGAGACAAAGCTAAAATTGCCTTCTGGTTGTAATAAGTCTTGTTCTTAGAAGAAAGAAGAAACAAAATGTATATGATAGAGCAATAAGCATTTCCAATGTGATTTTGCCATATTAATTGATGTTCATTCGTTGTCATTTTCAGGAAGACTTATGTCGTTTTATTTGTAGTGGTTCAAACTTACAATGTCACCACGAAGAGATGAAGAAAGGCTTAGACCCTGTCATTTCAATACCAGAGAAAACTTGGTATGTCCTCCTTCTTTTTATCCCTCAGGTGACTGAGACATTAGGCAGCAATATCATTTGTCCACAACTGTATCCTTTGTGAGCCAAACTCTCAACAGTGTTAGAGCACCAGAGTTTTCTGGCTTGAATTGCAAACACTGACAACACAGGCAAGGAGGAGAAGCAGAGTATAAATCAGTATGGATTAGAAAGACAAAAAGGCACTGAATACGGGGGGGAGTAAATGTGATTAATACCTGTTACTGACTTAACTTTTGTCTCCTTGATGATATCCCCTTTCCTTTTGGTGAAAACAAAGTTCCACTACAAGGAAACATGGAGACTCTATATTTACCATTTTATTGTTTCTTTATAATGAAGGATCTCCCTCACATGCACTGATATAAGGATGTTCCCACTCCCTGTTTACACATATACCCAGGACAACATTTCATGGAGTTTTAAAGAGATAAGTATATTTTCTGAATAAAAAGTGATCCCCTACATAATACTCCCCTTCAAGGAGAGTGGGACCAAAACAACACAAAAGTAAGAAGAATTAGATGATAACCTGTTGCACTAAATGTCAGTTGGACAAGTCTTTATGTTACCCATCCTGTTTACCCTTCTGTCTCAGAACATTTCTTTCATAACTGCACATCAGTAAAGAAGAGCTTTCCCCCATCTTGCTCTTCAGAGTATTTCATGGCTAGTTAGCTGTACTACAATGGTATTTGGTGGAAGGGAAAGCAATCACAGCCTCTGACAGACTGGAATTAGAAAGGCAAATGTGTACTCACAAATTGGCAAAATGCTTAAAAATGTGAGGTTTGTTTTTTTGTTTTGTTTTTTTTTTTTTACATTTTCCACCTGGTCTTACGTTCTAGAAAATGCTGGTTTGCTGCTGCTCTGGTACTTATTGGAACCTGTAGTATCCTGGTAAGCATACTGGTATGCATTTCACTGAACACTGTCCTGAAATATTTCAGAAAAAAAACCAACCAACCAACCAAAAAACCCTATATTTTTTTCAAATCTTTTCTGAGTGCCACGAAAATTGCATTATATGTGGGAACTGGGGGAGGAAGGGAGAATAAAAAAGAGGAAGATGACCAAATGACCAGAAAATAAGAGTTTGTAGGTCAGTATCAGTTCCCTTGGATACTCACTTAAGAACTCTCTGTTTTCCACTCTCTGAAAAGGCTATGAAAGCAATTAAAATTAACTTTATGCTGCACTGAATAAATATCAAGTACTTTTGCAATTCAGACTAAAAATCTACTGGATGTTTTATATCTTTTTATAAAAAAAAAAAAGGTGTTGTTTTTTGTTTTTTTTCCCAGAAATGTTCTGCTCATTTGCTCTGTTTTTTTCTACAGACAGAGGTCTTTTGAAGCTTAGTGTGGGAAAAGTAAATGTCATAAAACTGAGAACATAGAACAATTTCTCAGGTGACAGGGACACTATTTTACTACTTCCATATTTGTTGAAAATTATAGTGAACTAAGTTTTTCACTAAAGTAAAAATATAACTGATGCTTGAGAACTTAAATAATTTCACTTGTACTCCTCCTGATGAGAGGCACCACAAAGGAGCCCTGGTAATCATACTGACAAAGTATATATCCTTAGTTAGAGTCCCAGCTAAGGGACATTTCTGATAAGCTCACCTAAAGCCTCTGTGATGGGGAGTAGCTGACAGGACAAAGAAACCTTGGTGGGTGCAGGACAAAGAAATTGTGATAACGAAGTGACCTTCAGGAAAACAGGAGTCAGCAGCAACTATTCCAGGAACTGATATTCTATGCCCACTTATGTATCTACACTGAAAAGGTAAAAAAGCAACTCACTATCTATTTAAAGGTAGCGATTGTCCTCGCATTTTTCCAGTGCTTGGCCTGTACAAGATCTCCCAGACAGACCTGGCCCTTGCTGGGGATGCCTTCCTGACTCTATGCTCTATGCCACAGCTCATCTTTTAAGTGAGACCTTTTCCTTCATCAACTGAAGGAGCTTGGTGATTGTTGCAACAGCAACATCCCATATAATATATTTATAGGCATACACACAAAGATAAAGGTCCATAAGAATATAGTTGCTTCTGTAGTTGGAATTCAGCAATAACTGAATTTACTCGTAACATAAATATACTTGGTCTCCTAGTGGTAATTTTGTAGTGACTTACGTGCTATGTATTTGGTTTTACTAATAATAGCTTTGTAGTAATTTGCAGTAAAGAAATTCTCAGAAACCCAGGCCTCTGTGTCCTTGTGTATTGTAAAATCTTTGTGAGAATCTAAAAGTCACAATCTTTGTGCACCTGCCAGTTGGGGAACCCTCATAGGTTGTGACTGTGACCACTACAACACCATAGCAAGATTAAAAATAACTACAACAGCTAATGATGAAGAACCTACCAGCATAATGGCAAAATGTTTAACATGTTTGATAAGGTTGATTTACACATATCTGATAAGGACTTTCTCTGCTGTTCACTTCTAGATAGGGTTTTTTGTTGTTATGTACCATTTCATGTTTTATCACACTAGTATCTACCAAGTAGAAAAAAACAGACTTTTCTTCATTACTGTTGTAATATCCAAAGAAAATAATATTGTTTATAATCATAGAAGTATTTTTTTTTTTTAATACGTAAAACCTTATGTAATAAAGCTTTATATTAGCCGCTTCGTAAAATTTTGTGGGCTATCAGAGAGACAGAACCATTATGTCAGTTAAATTTTTCCATATTATTCAAAATTTTAATTTTAGTTTATGTTTAAGATTATGGCACAATGTTTAAAAGAATTAAACTGTCTCCAGTAAAAGATAGGGGAAAGAGTGCTCCTAAGCTTGTAAGATTTTGCCATGCAATGCTGAAACCAGGAGGAATTACATCACTCATCTGAGTGAGATCAATGTTAGAATTTACTACAGATGTAGGACTGGGGTCTCTAGAGGATCATTAACCCAGATAGTACTAAGTGCCCAAAATATATCTTAGTGGGCATCAGACAATTTTGAAAATAGACCCCTCACTCTGATAATGGACCTTCTTACTTCAGAATAAATTGGAAAAGTGGTAAGTGGAGGAATAGATTTCACGGATCAACACAGAGTAAGAAATATCTTGTATTACAGTAAACATCCCAAACATATATTAACACTAATAAATAAAGATAACAGTACAGATGAGAACACTGATATATTCATAAATTTTGATCTGTTTTCACTATGCGTATGACCCCAGTTAATCTTTGCATGTTTCTAAGGTTGTCATAGCAATCTCTTCTAATAATTTTTTACTATTAAATGATGCTTTGTGGGACTGTTCTGTAATCTTGTCAATAGCCATTTCACTGTACACTTTAATAAATGAGACATTATTCAACTATGGCTATCTCATGGTAAGATAAATACTCTGAAAGTTGGATAAACATGACAAATAAAAATCCTCTATTAGAAACGTGCCTCCCTATTTCCAGTGATGAATGACTGTGTCTGCCATTCATACTGCAGGATGTATTTGCCACTTGCTCTGCCCCTGCCAACCATATATCTCCTCCTTCAATGCACACATGCCTCTCTACAGGCAGAGAGTGTATCTGAAAAAAACTCCAGTCCTTATTTTTCAAGTCACTGTGCACACTGTCACATTTATTCATTGTATTGTGCTGCATACCTGCAAGTAAAATAGCCAACTTAGACTATATGCAATGATAAAGATGTAAATAAACTCCTTTAAAATGATAGCTATTATCCCACATTTATAGCAAGTCACTGGAAGTGGAACTACTCATGATCTAGAATGGACTTAGGCATTATGTGAAATTTTGATTTATGTGGATAAATATCTACTGTGCAATTATATTTTGATAGTGTGAAAAATGAATAGAAAAGATCAGAGCAATTTTTTTCCCGTTATTTAATTTACTTTCTGAATTTACCAAGTTTATTCTGAAGTTTGTACTATTTATTTTATTATGTGAACTATACACTCAATTGTCTGTCATGATGTCACATGCTTCGTTGCTTTATTTCTTGTTCAGTGACTGAACAAGCATACAGATATGTCACACAACAGTGGACCATCTCCACAACCACGACATGAAGTAGTGCTTTGAACAGCAGCAGAAATCCAACTCCTTTCATATCTCAAAACTAACAGTTTCTCCTCTTCGTGTCCCACCTTCCACATACTTAGCTTTCTTTAAGAAAGCTCCTTCAAAGTACTTGGCACCACATCATCCTGCCTTGTGTCAGCTAACTGCTAGATGCATTGCTGAGTGGAATCCATGATCCTGGGACAGGTACTCAAGGTCAGTATAGCACATACAGAGTGAGATGATCCCTTCAATGCTGTGTTTGCAATAGTGACTGTGATGAAAAAAGAGCTGTCTGAGCTGACTAATAAAATTTGTAATGGATAGAGTGTATCTTAAACTCTGTCCTAATCCACAGCAGAAGCACTCTTATTCAAGGTTGTGTGGAAGCAGTTGGCACCTCCAAACAGAAACATTCCCAGAACCTGGAGACTAAGTTATGTACAAGACAGAGGAGAAGGAACAGCCTATCCTTAATGACATGGCACGAATAAGAAGGGCCTGAAGTGGTAACATTCCCTAGTCCTTCTCATAGCAGTTGTAAGACTAGTCCAGAAGTAGCACTAATACATGTTAACTTCTGTCTGTCCTTGGAATGAATTGCAATTTCCTCTGTATCTAACCCACAGCTACTGACACCACAGAAGCAAACACATTGCTAAGCCACAGGTTATCGTGGGCTATCTAATATTTTCCAGTACTGAATTAATTTCCTACTTCCTCTCTATTTTGTCTACTGAAGCTTCGCATCCTCTGCTCTGCAACCTCCCTTTTTTCATCTGTTCTCCTCCACTCCTTACAATAAGCAGTTTACACTACAAGCAGAGGCTCCATTCAACTATGTCACATTGTTCCTGAATCATATTTTGCCTTCAGCTAGCAATGGGAGTTGCTGCATTTGCCCTGGACAAGGATTGTCTTTCTCTTGAGAAGCAATTACTCATAACAATTAGCATCAGAAACCGATGACCATATTACCTTTGATACTGTGTTTTCTCTGCTTTTGTGAGCACTCAGTTCTAGGAAGACAGGATTATACCTAACAAGACCTACGGTTGCAGTTCCAGATTATCTTTGCTAACTTTTTTCTGGTTTTCTCTTGAATGATCAGTTTCTACTGCTTTTAAAACTGTCTAAAAGATTGCCATCCAGGGCTTTCCCCTCTGTTAAAGCTTTCTGCAGCTAAAGAAAAAAGCAATTGAGAAAGCAATATAAAGTCCTGCTGTAATCCCTTCATTTTGTGCATACTGTATTTCTTGGTGCAGATGAGCCATCCACTAATAAGTTTTTCAAATTATCTAAACAAACTCTGAACTTCCTGCTGGTTCATTTCTCTGCATCCTTCTCTTTTCTCTTGTTGTCAGCGGCATGGCTCCTTCCATGCTGTTAGACCACCTGTTCAAAAGAATAATAATAACAATACCCCTTACTGTTAAAAATATAGCATTTCTCCCAAGTTAGCAAATTTCCCATTACACCACTTGAAAATTATCTTGGCGCAATTAACATATCCTGATTGATCCCATTGGAAGTATCCAGCCACTATAACGCAACTAGTTAGTCTCCACAGGAAGAGTCAGACAAATCACCTGCTTACTCTCACGATGGGGTCTAAATTGAATTCCACAGGCACAAGCTCTGGCAGAAGTCACAGCTTATTTAATATCTGCCAGGAGTAAGCTGTGATGTTATGGAAGTAGTTGCCACAGCCCTTGTACCACAATCAGTGCAAACAAAAAAGCTCAGTTTAGTGGATGTGCCACAATCCAGTATCAAACCTCTTTCCTGCAGTTGGGTTCCCTCCAGCAACAGTTACTTCCAACAGAGAGATGGTTCCAAACTTAAATTGCCTTCCCTGATACTAAATCTAATAGCTTATACTTCACTTACTCTCACTCCCAAAACATCTCCCCCTAGCTCTGATTACAAATTGGTTGTAGAAGTGTCTTGTCCATCCTCAGACCTGAGGATAATGTTATTGACATTCCCCCTCAATACTTGCATAGCTTAGCAATGCCCTAAGATATATTTAATTGGGGGAATTATGATTTTCTTTTATTCTAGTACAATTTTCCTCATGGGATAGCTTTGGGTATATCTGCCTTCCTACAGCAGAGAACAGTAATAGTCACCTGTTGTGGGGTGGAATCAGGTGCAGATTTGCAGATTTGAGTTCAGTTATGAAAAAAAACAAATAAATTGTGTACTCCCACAGACTGCTGACTCAAGATCTGGATAATCATATATGTTCAAGTGTGGAATACAGCTGATCCCAGGACATGAGAATGATGGCTTGGTTTTGTATTTAAAAATGAAAGAGGACAAACAACAATAAAAACCCAAACAAAACCAAACCAAACCAAACCAAATCACACATAGATCCCATTGTGTTAGATTCTAAATACAAAGAAAGAAAGAAGCAATTTTTGCTGCAATGAATTGCCATCATCTTTCAAAGAACAGAGGACTGATCATGGACTCATAATTTTTGTGGAAAGTTGAGACAGAAATACCAGAAGTGATAGAGGGAGGAAATGAAGATAAAATATCTCAAATTCAATCCGCAGTCTTAATCAAGCTCATCCTTTCCTGCCTCTGAGGATCCTTATTAAATACGTAAAATGACTGATTCCAAGCTACAGCTTATTTTGAAGATAACTGATGATGGAGACTGAGGCCACTGTTGTGAATTCTGATGAATAAAAATTATATCCAAGGTCATAAAATCAACCAACCAACCAACCAAACCCAAACAAACATGGGATTTCTTGGATATACCCACATCCTTATCCTTTGAAATAGTTATTTCCTAAAGATTCCTAGGATAATCAAATGGATTCCTGAGTAATTCACTTACATTGCTGAAAGAAGTTCCTCCAGGCTTTTTTAGGCATACCCTTGGTACAACTTCAAAAAGAAAAGCATTCCTTTCCCATCTAGACTTCAGAATTCATGCTATAGCTACCATTAAGCTTGATTAGAAATTAACAATGTTCACCTTATTAAAACCATACATTTTGCCGTGACTGAAACTTGTCTGCCATTTTCCTGAACTCAGCACCCTGCACTTTAGAAGGGATTTGAAGTATCTATACCTTTAACAGCAAAACATGTGAAGAATAAACTCTGCTATATATCAAAAGAAAATGCTCAACATAGTCAGCTCTGTTCTTTAAAGGTCAATATTGAAGGTTATATAGGTAAAACAAATCTTGATTTTTTTCCATTTTGTAGGTTTTATAGAAATCTTAATTATAACATTAGGCTTTGATAATATTATTCTGTTTAAAAAAAGAAAATGTAAAAGGCAAGGAAAAGTTGTTTTTCATTGTTGTTTTGCTTTGATTTTAAGTCTGAGACATGTTTTCAAGTTTGGTTAGGAACAAATTCCCATGTCATGGGTCTGAGAGGAACATGGAACAAAAGGTCAAATTTCACTCACTGCTGCATGTTTCTGTGTGGAAGACATAACCACAGTGGGAGAAGGAGGCAGCCTGAGAATGACTTGTGTGGGCACAGAAATGCCTTAGAAAAATACAATTTAAACACAAGTGTGAAAAAACCCAAACTACCTAGGACTGCTATATTCTTCCTTTTTGATACTGCTATTGTAGGTTTGGGGTTATTGCGGGGGGGGGGGGGAAGTGTTGTTTGGTTTTTTTGGTTGTATTGCTAATGATTTCCTACATAGAGAAAACAAATCCAAGGTAGTATCTTTTCCCTGAACACTCTTTATTTTCATCCTCTTGCCAGATACTTAGATTTTAGTTGTTATTTGCTACTATCTCAAATAGGTTTACCATCTTTTCTATGAACTGTTTCTCCCAGAACCACCTATTTACTTCAGATTTTCTATCTTCTAGATTATATCCTCTAGTTTTGTGGGTTATTTCAATTCACAGAAGTAAGAAACCTTTCCCAGTTAATATTATCACCCTGAGTCATGGTTCTCAAGTTTTAAAATTTTTTTACCTACAAATCTTCTCCATTCAAATGCGGATAATTTGAAGCTCCTTATTTTTTCATTGAAAATTAGACTCTTGAGACTCAATAACACCTTTTCTGCATCTTCTGAAAGACATTAATATCCTCTCTATAGATCAGTGAGTAATTCACAAAGTTTTAGTACCAGAGGACTCCCAAGTGTGTGATATGATAACAGTATAATCTTCAGCTTAGAATTCTCTCTTTCTGCTGTTACTGACTCAGATTCCATTTCTATTTCTAAAGGATGCTCTACATGGAGTAATCAGTTTCAGTGATTTTATTTTGTTTCCCTTACAAAGTAACCTCTTTTCCTAATCACTGTGTTGAAAGCTTCCTGTATTTCAGATTAGTTCTGAAAACATAAGCAGTAGTTTTCTCAGTGGCACTTTTTTTTTTTTTTTTTTTTTTTTTTTTTGTGGGAGGCACTCAGAAAATTTACTATTACAGACAAGGAGTGTGTTTGTTTAGATCACCAAATCATTAATCAATGAAATGAGGATCAAAATCAACATTTCATAAATATGTTAACAAAAATATAGACATCCATCTACTCAATGATACATAAGCAAAGCTGGCAGGACTTGAATTTCAGGCTTATTAACAAAAAAACCCTAATAATTTAGAAATAAAATAGAAGAGACAATAGGAAATGAGAGGTTGTTTTATATAGGAGGGAAGAAAGAGGAAGGATTAAGCTCTCCCTTGTACAGCACATGATCCATGTGACAAGGAATAGATTACAGTACTCTACATATGGATTTCCATGTATGTATATATATATCAGATACATTAAAGACAATGCAATTAAGCAATAAAGGGTTTTATCATGGGTAAAATTCCATTATTCTGTCAATGATATTTTTTCCAATTTTCTGCTGACTTTAACAGTTGAGAACAATAAGAAATGTTCTTTCGTGTCTTTCCCTAGATATTATGTCTTGTCATCTGATACCTGCTTTATCAAAATCAGCTGTATATCCTTGCTTTAGATGAGGCTGAAACCTAGCAGCCAATAAGTCACAGAATTGCAGAATGGTAGGCGTTGGAAGGGACCTCTCATGATCACCTAGTCCAACCCCTTGCCAAGCAGTGTCACCTAGAGTAGATCACACAGGAACAAGTCCAGGAGGCTTTTGAAAGTCTCCAGAGACAGAGATTCCACCACCTCTCTGGCCAGCCTGTTCCAGTGGTCTGTTAACCTCACAATGAAGAAGTATTTCCTCATGTTAAGACTGAACCTCCTGTTTTCCAGTTTACGGACATTGCCCCTTGTCTTGTCACTGGACACCAATGAGAAGAGCCTGTCCCCGTCTTCCTGACATCCACCCTCAGTTTCCTCTTCAAGCTAAATGGACCCAGCTCTCTCAGCCTTTCCTCATATGGTAGGTGTTCCAGGCCCTTAATCATTTTAGTGGCCCTACAATGGACCCACTCCAGTAGTTCATTGTCCTTCTTGAACTGAGGAGCCCAGAACTGGACACAGTACTCCAGGTGAGGTCTCAACAGCACAGAGTAGATGGGAATGAGAACCTCCCTCGACCTGCTGGCCACACTCTTCCTAATGCATCCCAGGATGCCATTGGCCTTCTTCTCTGTGAGGGCACACTGTTGATTCATGGTCATCCTGTTGTCCACTGGACTCCCAGGTCCTTTTCCCCTGAGCTGCCCTATTCAAGGGTTTTTCATATACACACCAAGGGACAATTTGTGTGGGATTTTAACATGAGTGGTGTGTACAGGAGGAAGTTTGAGATCTGAATTTTATGTTGCCATCAGTGTTAACCATAAATAAGGGAATAGAGGTCTTTTAAAAGTTGCAGGATAAATACATTCTACTGCTTTTGTAGTAGTCAATGGAAACAAGCCCTTCCACTTGGCTCTTGTAAAACATGGGTGACTCAGTCAGTTCAGTGGAAACATGAGACAAACAGCTCAGATATCTCCAGCTAATCTTTAAAGTAACTAGATTTGTGTAACTTCAGACTTGGCTATACCAAAACTCATTCTTTGAAGTGAATCTGGTCATTACCTGTAAACCACCGCAATCTACAGATTACATAGGTAATGGAACTCCCAAGGGAGAAGGCTATAGACAGGCAGACTGTAAACACCATCTGCAAATGAAATGAAGGACTCTAAATGTAACTGGAGGTATTTCTAGTTACAGCTTCTTCAGCTTTATTTTCCCTTCAAGAAGACAAAATCAGTTAGCAATGGAAGAACTCTGCAGCCACATAAGAGTGGGAAGCTGAATATGAGTCTTTTTTACTCCTGCTCTAATTTTTCTTTTAGTGGTTCTGCAAATGTCCCAAAACAGAGTTGAGTCTCTGGATGTTGTTTAGTTGTGTTTTTCTTCACTGTGACTTTTTGGCAGAGTAGTTTAAATGTTTCACTGTAGAACAAAAATAACTGAAGACAAATATAAGATACAGATGATTAATTGAATTTCATAACAAAATAGACTCATCTGATTCAGTGTGGATGTTACTACTAGTCAGTCCCTCTTCCATCCATGGAAAGAATGAGCATTTCCAGACCACAATTCTTCTCATCCTCAAGGAGATATTTATATGGCTCAAATGATTTATGTCTCTAATGGAACTTACTATTCAATAATGTGTTTACCACTATGTGAAGTAATGCAATTGATCTAGTTTTGATGGAGGAGCACAACCTAGAACACAGCAAATGGCAAAGCTGTATTTATTGTTTTTCTCTGCTCAATTTTGTTTTCCAGAGATCTCAAAGCACATTATAATTAAAAGAATTGTCATGATTTTAATTATATAGGGACATAAACTGAAGTACAGAGAAAGGAAGATACTTAACAAAGGTTGCTTATTAAGCTAATGACAGAGATGGAGTGAAATTTTCCTTAGTCACATTTCAAGTCATATTGGACTTTTTTAGTGTGACAGTTCTGTAAAGCCTTTCACATAGAAAGGGAAAACAAAACACTGGACACCAGTAATGTATATATAACTATACTGAAGAAAAGATAGTAACACTTTTTGTTGCTCACAATGCTGATGAACTAGTTTTTGTGACATTATCAGAAACAGATTTTATCCAAACTGCATTCTGCCTTAACAGACAAAACTGAACAGACTCAGAAACTTACTAAATGCTTTTGTTTCTTTTTCTTTTTTTCTTTTTTTTTCTTTTTTTTTTTTTTTTTTTTTTTAGCTGGAGGTCTTTAAAAAGAAGAAAATCCTTTGGAATCTCTATTCCATCTGTAGCATTTCCATTGCTAAATGTAATTTAAAGCTACAGTGATTTGATAATTTATACTGGAATGCTTGTATGAATGGTCTGCTTCTGTATTTACAACAAATGACTGTACTGGCAGAGCTGTGTATACAGACTCTTGTGTAATAGTGCAACCGATTTTGAAGGAGAGCTTTTCTTTCTTTTTGTAATAACATTCTTTTAAGAGCTCATTTTTTTCTGAGAAACAGAAATCAACATCAAGTAGAGGAACAGCCAGCCATTCTATACAACTAATTCAGTATCTCAGAGCTAAAACAGCATCTTTGATGGGGAAAGGAAACCCATCATATCTGTAAATAAGCCTTTCAAAAATACATCTCTATCGTGTAGAACTCTTTCTTCCAGATATTGAAACTTTGATTCTTTTTTTGTGACTTGTCATATGAGAGTGGATAAAAACTACAAAAGTTTTGTGTATAACAATTAGAAGCTACGTGGTATATAATTTAATTGTTAACTGATAAGGTAAAAAGGAATTCTTTAAACTGAGTTATGCAAAGACTTTCAGCCCAGACTACCAATTGAAATACAGCGTTAGTTACATTAGCAGGGGACTGATGAATTGAGTTATGCCTAGATGATCCTAGCAGGCAACTCATACCCCATGTGGCAAAGAAGGCAAAATGTGTGCAGGAGCCTAACGTGCTAAACTGGGAGGAAATAGTTTTCCTGAACCCACAAATAATTTTTTTTTTTTGTCCTGAGCACACCACAATGTACCAAAAACGGAGGTCACTACAAAGCAATAACAGCAACAGCAGAAGAAACAAAACAAAACAAAACAAAACAAAACAAAAAGGCAAACAGTGCATTGAAATAATGTCTTTCTTCATAGTCTGAAGCAAGTCTGACTGAAGGCCTTTGTAATTTTAATCACTGTCTTCCTTTGCAACTGTTCTGAACCTGCTGAAGGCATCCCAAGCAATCTTGTCACTCCCTCAACTCATTAAAGAAGCAGACAAGCAGACCACTTATGGGTTCCTATATTCCAACACCATAAGGTAACTCCAGGACTGTTCAGCTAACAACACACAGGGAGACTGCAGTAAGCAAAAGGAGGAAGATGGTAATGGTTAGTAAAGTTTTTCACTGCAAAATTGGAGTTAAATTTTGTGTCACAGAAAAAGCACAACTTTGAGTCAAGTGCAGAGATATTCTTTCAGCTAAAGGATATATGAAAGTTTTTATAACAAGATTTTTAAAAACTCCTGCAATGAGACCCAACTATGCTGTTTTATGCAAATTTCTTCTGGCAATATATACGGTATCTGTACATCTATAGGCCCCAGATTATCTGTTCAAAACCAATAATATATTTTTTCAGTTGAGACAACTGTCATTCAGCAACACTCTAGGTTACATGAGCAAACAGACAAATAAAGGGAATTTACTCTTTCAGTCTTTTTATAGACTGCCTAGGTTAATTTCCATACCGCTACCTTCTACCTCGAATCTATTCTAACTTGCATTCTCCCGTCTCTGATATTGTTTCAAAGGTCCAGATTTTATGAAGATGAAAGTTATCTATGGACTAACTTTCAAGTATGGATGTTTTTGAGAGATATAATTAATATGAGATTCAAATTATTTAGATGTATGACTACTTTTTTTTAATAGCATTAAAATCAAGAATCTATTGAGTATTTTTGCATCTTATTATGCAGTGCACTTTATTCTGCATGTCAATACATCATGCACGCTTCCCAGTACACTAAAATTCACCTAGAAAAATTACAACAGCTAACAAATTACTAGAAAACATAAGAATAGATCTGTCTATTTTCAGAGTTCAGTGTTCTAAACCACTCATAATTATTACATGCTTTACTGAATATACTATCATTAATGGAGAAGCAAGTAAAAATTTGGCACTTACTGGACTCCCATTCATCAAAGATTATTAATTAACACATACAGCTGAATAAGAAGTTTTGGTTTAACAGTGCTCTATCTCTTAACTGCTGTGTATCAGGTTGTTTGGAAAAAGACACAGCAGTCTATTAATTATATGTAAGCAAAAAAAAAAAAAATCATACTTTCAGGGCACTCTTCTAACATAGGGACAACTTCTAATTTCTCAAACAAGCAGATATCATATAAAGCCTCCTTAAAGGTTCCATGGCAACACTTACAATGTCTATCATGAGAGGAGCTTTTCATGACAGCAAATAGGGAAGACCTTACAGTTTTGCAGAGATGCTGGTTATCTAGATATATGCTGTGCTGCGGTGGGTTTTTGGTCAGCATTGAATCAGGTCAGACATAGCTTTGTCTGACTGATAATCTCTGGGCAGGGTCTTCCTGGGTAACTTCACAGGATTTCTGTTGATCAGTCTGCAAGTACCTCATGGTTTGAAGACACCACCCGTAACTATCTGAAAATTTGTTAATCATCAAATCAATTATAGAATCATAGAATTGCTTTGGTTGAAAGAGACCTTTAAGATCATCAAGTCCAACTGTTAACACAGCACTGCCAGGTCAACACTAAACCATGACCCTAAGGCACTGGTGACACCAAGCTCAGAGACAGCTATTGATCAATGGGTCTTCCCGTTTCTTCCTGCATTATGTCCTGCAACTGGAGGGATAGAGGAGAACACAATATGTGCACCTGATCCCTTGACCAGTCGTCCCAAGGCCCTGAAGTTTCTCTTGATTGCCTTCAGATTTCTTGTTGTGATTTCATCACTGCCCACCTGAAAAGTCAGTACTGGATAAGTCAGAGGGCTGTTCCAGAGTATGATTTTTTTCTCACTTCATCTTTAACCTAGACTTCAAGGAGGCAGCAGAATTCCCTAAGAAATGGGTTTGGTCTGCTTTCTGTGCCATCAGAAGAAACCATGCCCTGTAGGTGACCATCTAGGTTTAAAAACAGGAACTTTGGTATTTACTCTTCAGCCTGGCACTCCAAGCAATTTTCAATTTACTTCTAAGTCCATTCTTCCAGCTTGAGGATGTAGGAGACAGTATCAAAAGTCTTACTAAAGTCAAAGTACATTATATCAACCAAACGATCCTCATTCACTTAGACAGAAATTTCATCACATAAAGCTATCATACTGGTCATGTTCATGATTTGATTAACTTTCTACCTTTCAAGGAACTAGAATTAGCTTTGAGAAGGACATGTTACATAAGCTCTCTAGAGACTGCATAGGGGCCAAGTGGCTCTAGTTCCAGGTTCTGCTACTTAATCAAAGGCAGATATTTGATCACTATCAGATTCCTACAGTTGGAAAATCCATAAAAAGAGGAACCTTTCTTGGATGTATCTGTCCCACACTCTCTGATAATGTGATTGCCTTTGCCTATGTGAGAATGTGTGCTTTACTGGAATCATCTTGGTGTCAGAGTTGCAAGAAGCATTAAGCAAGCTTCTCTGCATTGGGGAAAATGATCAAATGTTCTCTGCAGAGATTCTTCAGCAACAAGACCTTTAAATTTCTTGAGGATAAGAAGGGTGATATGTCCAAAGCAACACAGAAACAAGGTAACATAAACTCTCAAGAGTGAAGAGAGGTTAGAAGTTTGGAATCTTGTGACTTCTGGACAAAGGTGTCATCTCCAATGACCAGCTATTCCCCTGGAATATATGTCTAGGGCCTGGCAACAAAGGTGAAGGAACAAGTTCCCAGAGAGGTTTTTGTCTGGGCATCTCACATCTTCATACTGAGATCTATCAAGAGGAAGTGGCAACTGTTAGTGGTTGGCAACTCCTGCCTGTACGGGGAAAAATGATTCCTCTGCTGATAGACCTATTTTTTACAAGAGCTTTTAAATTCTCTCAAATGAGAGTTATTTGATGTTGCACAGAAACTGGCATGAATCATCTCACTATTAGCCAGATTCTAAGCATGATATAATACATAGCAGTTCATAGAATCATAGAATGATTTGGGTTGGAAGGAACTTTACAGATCCACTACTTAACTAAAATAGTATCTTCCAATCAGATGCAAAATACTTTATTTATACATATTCATGTTATTTTTAATTTAATAAAAATAATTATTTATTTAATGTTTATGCTACTTTTAATTAATCTGATTTCTAAATAACTTTTACATTAGGGAAGTGTGTAAATGTGGTCCCCTGTTCTGTAAAAGCACAGTACCTACAGATAACATGGGCAAATTGATGCATTATAGAACTTCAGCACATCATTTATACAAGTCAAAGTGTAATAGCATGGGATGCATCATCATAAATCATTTCTTTATTATTTAAAACATTGGAAAGGTCACCTCCAGACTTGGGATAATACCAGCCATATTGTTTTTATTAAGTGAGTGATCAAACTAACCACTGAAAGAGTGCTATTTACACTTTGCAAATGTAGTCTGCTCATTGCTTTTTATTTTTGTCAAGGATGGCTTCCTCACTGTAAAAAGAAAACGAGAAGTAAAAAAGGAGAGATTCTGAGTTAAATGAGTCTATTAAATAGGATGTTGATAGCACTGCTTAGAATCACAGAATCATCATCAAGGTTGGAAAAGACCTCTAGGATCAAGTCCAACCTTCTACCTAACACTTCCATGGTCACTAGACCAGGCTCTGAAGTGCCACATCTCCTTACTTTTTGAATACCTCCAGGGATGGTGACTCCACCACCTCCCTGGGCAATCTGTTCCAATGCTTAACTACTCTTAGCTAAAGAGATTTTTCCTCATATCCAATCTGAATTTCCCCTGGCACAACTTGTGGTCAGTTATGAGGGAGAAGAGGCCAGCACCTGCATCTCTACAACATCCCTTCAGGCAGTTGTAGAGAGCAATAAAGTCACCTCTCAGCCTCCTCTTCTCCAGACTAAACAAATCCAATTCCCTCAGCCTTTCCTTACAGGACATGTTCTCCAATCCCCTAACCAGTCTTGTTGCTCTTCTCTGTACACTCTCCAGTACCTCTATGTCTAGATAAGCTTATAGATAAGGAGTGGCAGGTTGCTATAAATTAAATGCAAACTATACATAAGAGAGTGCCTAGAGAAT
Source organism: Megaceryle torquata (assembly GCA_024611175.1). Classification (NCBI taxonomy): domain Eukaryota; kingdom Metazoa; phylum Chordata; class Aves; order Coraciiformes; family Cerylidae; genus Megaceryle; species Megaceryle torquata. The sequence continues at coordinate 5,853 of JANIJG010015034.1, read as the reverse complement.
TCCAAAGTCCAGAAGAACTGATTTATCAATTGCAAAAGTGTATTAGTTCTTGCAGGACTAGCATATAAAAAGTAAAATCATTTGGATCAACACTATTTGCAATGACCATGCATTATGAAATTGGAAAAAAAAGTATTTAAGAGGATAATATACCTGGATAATCATCAAGATTTCTGTCTGCTATTAAAAAATCCAACCAAAATCAAAACTGTTACTCCAGCTTCTGCACCACATGGGTTGTTTGTTTTTGTGGGTTTTTTTTTGTTTGGGTTTTGGTTTTGGTGGGTTTTTTTGGTGGTTTTTTTTGTTTGTTTGGGGTTTTTTTGTTTGTTTGTTTGGTTGTTTTTTTTTTTTGTCTCTTCTCATATTTCCTTGATTACTTCAAAACACAGGATTTTGGTGCCTAAATGTATGGCTTTTGAGATTCTTTACAGTACTTGTGAGAGGCTCATACTCTTTCTCATCATCACCTGGAGACAGAGAGAATCTAAACTGGTATCTAAAATTTTGCCTCTTCTGGCAACAGATTTCCATCCTTCCCGCTTTATATTTAATTTTTAGATGGACCATTGGTATTGTTTCTTCTTCACAGTGCCTGCAAATACCCAGTTCAAGGTCACAGCTTGGGCTGTCAGATGCAATCATCCAAATAAAGTTTTAGTCAATGAGGTGGTTTCAACTCCTGTCCCTTGTCCTTTTTTTTCTGAGGAAGGACAATTGTAGCTGGGAAAAGCAGATGGCCATTGATTTAACTTTTACAGCTTGCATGATTTAGAGGAGCTTTCTTTGGTTCTGCACTTTTCAGACTGCAGTAACCTGGGTATCAAAAACTGGTTTATGCAGCTATAGGTTGATCTAAGTACTGTTAGTACTCCTCTTTAAAAGTATCAGGTTCAAACTTGGAATTTGAATTCAACCCTTTGCTTGATGTATGAGTTTGTCTAAATGGCTTTGCCTGTTCCTTTCTGCAAACAAACTAGAACAGAAATTATGTGTACCTGTCACAAAGACAATAAAAGAAGTAAAACAGGAGAAGGTTATGTTGGAGGAATTTTCATAATACATGTATAATGAACAAACGTTGTTTTTTGTAGAAAAACAATCAAGGGAACAATTCCACTGGTGTAGTCAGTAAAACAAGGAGCTTACTATCTAGATGAAAATTTATCTTCCCCATCAAAAACTTGAGTTACACATGGGTCTATTATTTTAATCAGAGAAAAGCTTCATAAATGTGTTTTATTTTAAACATTGAAAATAAGTGAAAGCCTCCCCCAGTTTTCACAGTATAGAATAGGAAATCTACAGATCTTTCATTATATTCTCATCCAGCACACAGCAGTGTAAATTGTCTTGACAGAAAAATATGAGTCTCAAATAGCTTTAGCAAGTGATTAAAATCCAAGGGAAAGTGGTGATCATTTGAAACACTATTTGTACTTAGTAGGTGTCAATGCTATGTATTTACAATGAAATAAAGAAAGGCCAAGAAAACAAACAAACAAACAAACAACAAAATTAGTGTTTTAAATATTGGTGAGGAGAGAAAAAATGGAAAATCAGAGGAACTGGTAGTCTTTGAACACACAATGGTGTTCTTCAAGCAGCTGCCTGCATCAGCTACCTGCCTTTAGATTTTTTTGTAGTAACTCAACTTCAACAGATTCTCCAAACACTGGATAATTTCCACTGTGACTATTAGATAACATGTAATTCATGCAATATACTTTAGCCTTTCCAAAGTCTTTTTTCAGTCACAGGCACTGAAAAACCAGTAGCGAGAATGCAGCCTGGCAAGCCCAACCTTCTTCTGGTTTGCCACTTCAGTTTCTTTTCCAATCTGTGGTTAGCCTGAGATTTATCCCAGCAAAACAAATTTGCAGCAGTCAGCACCTTCACTGCCTTTTACATTTTCATTCACATCTCCACTATAGAAGCTAGCTTTTCACCAAAAAAGGATTTCCCCCACACCAGGATTTATACTGTGTCCCTTACCCATCCTTCTCAGAACAGGTTCTGAAACTTCTTTTGCTGTGGCATTTTCAAGACAGAACCCCTTAAATCCAGGATTAATAGCTTTTATACACAGATGTGTTGCCAATCTAGCAATGACCAGATAGCAGTAGAAAGGAGAAAATGGCAGGGAGGGACAGGGACATCTGCCTATAATTTTCAGCAGGTAGGCAGCGAACATTATTTTTACAAAGGAACAACAGGAAGAGGGAGACAGATTTTAACCAAATCAAAAGAGCTTCAGGAGAGCTATAGTTTGAAGGACTGAAATTTGCAAAGCTGTACTAAGGCTCCTCTGATTAAAAGTGCATCTCATTACAGAGAAGGGCTGAAATGAATTTTCCTGCCTTTGTGCACAGTCCAATTTCAGCAGATGTGAATTTTGGGGAGAGAAAAGTCAGTCTCACATTGAAAATGGGAAGCTGTTTCAGAAACTACTACATTAGTCAAATACTTTAAACAGAAAAGCCCGTTATCGGGAAAAGATTGTTTCAATGGAAAGAAAGTTTCCAGCAGCCATAATTTCCAAGGAAACCAAACAGGCAGGCTGGACAAATGTCTGTTGCTCAACATCCACATGGCCCAGCTGCCATGTTGACTAGTTTGACATGGAACTTGTGAGTGAGAGTGGAGCCAGGAATGGTTCCAGTTTTCATAAGGTGTGAAGCAAGGGACCTTAAGAAAGAATACAAAATGAAGTGAGCCAGTAGCAAGTAGAAAATTTCAGTGAAATATAATTTGTAGTTTCTTAAATCGATTCTCCATTTGACCCTATCTGTTAAAAATGGTTCTCTTATATTCACTTACAGTTAATCAAGCTTCATCTCCCAAATCTTTAGATACATGATGAGCCACCATCAGACAGTTTGCTTAGGAGAGTATCTTAGATGCACATCCAGTTTTTCTTGGAGAAGTATTTGCTTATAATTTTCTCCAACAAAAAGCAACCTTATTCTATTACATATTTTTGAGTAGCAATGGTTTTATGTATTTATTAAGCACAATGATTTCAAGGAAGTAGATGGTCAGTGAACTGTTGTGGGTTTTTCTCAGGTACTTGATAATTTTCAGCAGAGACTGACACTGAAAATAATTATTTATTTATTAAATTGTTGTAACAGGAAGAGAAAAATAAATGACAAAGAAAACTGATTATGGATTGCTGAGTGGGGATCTATACTTTCAAGATAAGGCAAATTTACATTTATGTGGAAAAAAAAAAAAACCTAAATGTCAAACGTTAGGATATGACTAGATAATACTATATGTATATTCAGACTTCCCAGTGTTGATTACTTGACAAGGAAAGCTAAAGCAAGTAATAAATATTTTTTACTTTTAAAAAGTGAAAAATAAATCAGTTCAAGTTATTTTCTTACTTTATATTTCATTAATGATTACAGTATATTTGGAAGGTTTATTTAAATTGTATTTAATAAAATTCCATTAATATTTTAGTGAATGTTCTATGGAATAAAAATAAGAACCTCTATGAAATAACAGAATGAAACCATTCCTCATTTTACTTGATTTTGTGACTGAGTCTAATACATGTGGCATAATTTAGAAAGACATTCACTGTTGATTTAATGACTATAACGCATAGAATATTCATTATACCTCAAAGTGAATCATTAAAATTAACTTTAAAAAGTACTTTATTTATGGTCTAGAATTGGTAGCTTCATGTTCTGCTTAAGATTCTGTTATACCTTTGTGTTTAACATTACAGGCATTTTTCCACTGGAAAATGCATGCAGTTATCCACATTATGAGAAGCTTCTGTCCAGATGGTGAGAAGCAGTCCTAGGAGAGGTCTTTCAACTAGAATAATGTGGTAACAACCATTTTCTATAACACCACATTGGAAAGGCACCAGTTATTGTCAATGATGCCTAAAATTCCTTATTAAACGCTAAACCCGAGTCTTTTCATGGTCTCCAAAATCAGATTAAAAGATAGATAGTTGCCCAGGTCATCACATTTAGACTCTCAAGATACCAGTATAAAGTATTATTTTCTTCTCTAATTCTCACTATTCAAAATGTTGTCAATTATTTGCACCAGTTACTCAGAAAACCTTTCAATATTTTTAAAAATCTTAAACAGAACTGAAGTATTCATGTAGTTGATTGTTTAACTCAGGAGAATACTTATTACACTTCCAGCTAATCATTATTTTCCTTAGACTTCCAGTAATTAATATTCCCTCCCTTGGGAGGCAGTCCTGAAGGGCAAAGGCATCCAGGAAGGCTGGATATTCCTTAAGAGGGAAATCTTTCAGGTGCAAGAGCAGGCAGTCCCAGTGTGCCATAAGATGAGCTGTCAGGGAAGAAAGCCAGCCTGGCTGAACAGAACACTTTGTCTGGAACTCATGAAGAAAAAGTTTATGGCCTGCAGAAGAAGGGGCAGGACACTCAGGGAGACTACAAAGATTCCACAGCCCCCAGTCTGGTCCTCTTTTTGCAGTCTGGCCCATTCATGGCCATGTAAAGGTTCTGGACAGCAGCATTCATGGCCTTCTAGAGATAATAAACTAGACTCTGGGGAAAAAAGTGAGAATTAGGGAAGGTAATAAGAAATCATTTTTAGCAATTAAACTTCAGGGGGTGGGGTGGAATTTTAATAATTTAATCTTATCTTTTGGTGTTTTCAAAAGGAAGGAATAGAAATTTGGGTGCTTAGACATCAGTTCACTTAGAGATATCATTTACCAGAAAGGACCAAGATGGAACTTAATTTCTGTCATCTTCTTCCTATTCCTCTTTCAAAGTTAACATATATTAACTCAGTTCTTAGAATGCACAAGACCCCACTTATTTCTCCTGGTTCATGAAAAATAGAAATACATGTTCTGTTCAGAATAACTTTTTTCATATATATATATATATATTACTACCTACTTGAGAAATAAAATTAATTATTCTTCTAACAAATGTAAGATCCAGAATGGCCTTTTGATTTTTAAATAATTAAAACAAGGGCCTGTCTGTATAATCCATAAAGAACACTGTGTTCCTGTGTAGTGTAGTCTATCAGTCTGTGATTCAGTAAATGAACTGTTACGTATTATCCTAGATGATCACCATGTCCCCCTATTAATGTCATTGTTTCTGGAAAGGTTAATCATAATTGCTATAGCTGCCTAGATGTAACTTCATTGTTTATCTGGACGGAGCATACATAGAAATAAATGCATCTCCCCTAAACCAAAAATTACTGCTGTGTTTTGATGTGTGTCTGTTGCAGAGGATTACTTTTTAAGGTGAAGTTTTTATGTAGAAAGTTACCGGCTGGGAAATGAAAATCAGGAACATCTCAATACATCTCAAGATCAGATATGGTGGATAAGATGGAGTATAGAGCTCAAAGGAATAAAAGGACTGGTGGGAATCCATGAATTCTCAGCAGGAATAGTTTCACTAATGAATTTTTAACTGAATTGAAAAAACAGATGTTATCTGTAGGACCTGAGGACACTTAATTGATTGTGCTCATAGGCCATACATAGCAAGCACCTACTCTAAATTAGTTTCTTCTTTACCTACCTCTGTGTTAGAGTTCATGGTTGATGAGATCATCTGCAAGGGAAATGATATGCAATTGCCACCATCAGCTCTTAAACAATAATTACATTGCTTTAATTATTAGGGACTCTAGGAGATGATCATTCTACTTTGTGGAGATTTGCTTTTTTTATGTGAAAGGGTGAGATGCAAAGAAGCTTGCTCATGTGACACTGCTTGACATACCCCATACTTTGTTTTGTAATTTTGTCTTGAAAAAAAAAGAACAAACCAACAACAACAACAACAAAAAAAAAAAAAAAAAAAAAAAAAA
>JANIJG010015033.1:0-36778 GCA_024611175.1 Megaceryle torquata | reverse complement strand
CTTCCAGTGGCTTGAATCCCATCTTCCCTGGTGAAGTTACCACCTCTTTGTATCCTCTCTCCCCACCTCTTTTCACAGCTGCTGTTTTCGAGATAGACATACTCTACACACTTCCTCTGTCCTCATTGGCCTAGTCTCATCAAGTCTTAAAGATGCTGCAAACACTACCACCATCTTGTGTAGGAAAATCTGCATCTTGGAGTGCTGTCACACAGAGGTACTTCCACAGGAAGCTATCTCTACAAAATTACTTCAACTTTGCAACTGACTATTTCCCACCACCAGCCCTGGGATAGAAATGGGAGGCCAGAAAAGTAATTTTTGTGCTTGGTAACTCAAATGAAATGCACATAGACTTTGTTAGAGTCTTGTTTCTTAAGAACAGGAGAATACTGGAACTAGCCCACTCAAGGCAGAAGAGATGGCACAGCTAGATCTTGCAGCAAGTCAACAGACCACAATGACAGAAAAGGGGAAGGAGACCCCATCTGCATGGCCACTCTAGTACAATTTCTATATACTTGAAGGAAGTCTTACTAAATGTGATGCAATACAGCTGTGAGGACACGGGTTAGAGAATAAGGAAAATTTCCATCAAAATCACAAGAATTTTTTTTTTTTTAAGAAGTTACAAAAATAATCCATTTTCTTGCTTCAAAATCCGCTGTTTAAAAAATTTGTGGCGGGTGCAACTTAATAATTATGACTCAACCCCTTAAAGTTAAATTCTTTACATCATTTAGTTTGCTAGAAAAAAAAAAAAAGGCACAGATGACAAGGTCTAAAAGAGGTCTGCCTTTAGTCTTATTTCTTCTCCATTTAATTCTGTAGAGGAAATTTGAACTTTCCAGTTTGATGAAAGATGATATTTTCATTGGCATTCAGAACTAAAAGAATGAAGACAAGAGTAGTCCAGGGAACTTGTTAATGCAGACATTTTTTTCTCTTAGACATTATTCTGGATAGCAGCATAACCAACCCTGCTGCATATACCAAAAATTAAAATTAATAAATAATAATAAAAAAAATCAATCTATTTCTGTCAAAATTCCAGGACCTAACAACTAATTTTCCACAGTAGCCTAATGTGATGAAATAGAAGTTATTTTCTAATTGATAGAAACAGGAGGCTTCCTTTGATGAACAAATATAGTTTTGACATGTCCTCCTCCAAGAGAAAATGTGAAAGATTTAACAAAAGCAGTTTCACTGTATAAGGTGCATTTATTGCTGTTCTATATTAAACTTGAGGAAAAATCACATTATTTAACAAGGTAGTTAAACATACAGAACAACTCAGAATCCAGTCTAATTCTGGTATCACAAGTTACTTAGTTGACAAGGTAATTCCTTGAAATATATTGCTTGAAATTATTAGTGCACAGTATTAAATTTGTCTCCGAAGATGTCAACAATAATAGCATTTTTAGTGCCACTGCATTCAACTTCCACTGTGGGTTCCTGAAAAATCCTTTGTGGCTTTTACCCCATAGTACTAGCTTAAAGTTTTTGAAGATTATACCAGAACATAAAGCTCCAAGAGATCACACCCAATTCTGTGTCAGCCCCTATTTTGTGAATACTGACACCGTCAGTTATACCATGCTAACTTACATTTCAGTAAAAGTTCAAGCTGACCCAACTTAAAAGACACAGAAGTTTCCCGAGACAGCAACGCTTTCTCACAGCTCTCACAAGCTAAAGAATAAGGCCACTTCAACTAGGTCCATTTTTTGCATTACCAAAAAAAATGACAAGGCTATCTTCTTTCTTTTTTAAGTGTCACACACTGCAAAACCCAAGATAAAATTCTCTCTCTAACATCTCACTGCAAGAACAAATTGCCTCAGCTGACTTTAGACAGAACTAGAGTAAGGTGGTAAAGGTGCACACTTGCGTGTCCTGAAACAACTCTCCCTAGAAGGCAGACTGCTTCCTAAACAGGCTCCTGGTGATGGGAAATCTATTCCTGATGTTAGAACTAAAAGAGGAAGCTATTTCATTATACACATTTCCTACGTGAGTAGCCACTACAGCTGAACAGCCACAGGCAGAATCAATGGTTAAGCAGCAGTACCAGAACTCAATTAAGCCCAAACAGGTTATCTACAGTATGCTGCTTAACAGGACAAGTCTCTTCTACAAAATAGACAGTATTTTCAAGTACAAATCCTTCCAAGCTGCTTTTTTAAATATCACACATGCTACTTAAAAACTTTGTTTCATTTTTCCCCTAATAAAAAAAATTCTATTGTGCTTCTCATGGCATATCTGTGTTACAATATCATGTATTCTTCTTCTGCTGGTTACTCAGTTTTGATGTGGGACTAAAAAATAAATTTCTGGAGCACATGGTATTAGAATAACCAAACAGCTTTAATAAAAAGTGATGCTGCCATTAAAAAGGCAGAGGATAAAAAAAAAAATTAAAGCTCTTTATTAACTTACCACTAAAATCTACAATATTCCACAAAGGTTACATACTCACAGCAACATTACACTGTTAAGAGGACAGTACAACATTTGTCAGGATCTGTTTATTATCTGCATATGCAATTTATTAGCCAATTTCTTTACAAGATAGTCTTTACCACAGGCAAACTAAATACTGTGCTTTTAAGAAACCTGCATAGAAATGATTTGATGTTTCTTTTATTTTGGACATATTTACAAAAAGGATTTCTATGTCTGTTAGCAATAAATAATCCCAGTATTCAAAATGTCAGTGCTCATGCACACACCGACAAGATGGTTGCATGCTTTAAAAATGTTATATACAGTACAGTCTCCTTCATAGCCCTCTCCCTAATAATAGCAGAAAGTGCATTTTCTTCCATATTCTTTCTCCTTTCTTTTTGTTTCCATTTAGTCTTGCTTCTGAGGGATACAGCCTTCCATCTCAACAACTTCTGGCCAACCTTCATACTTGTTTGTGTCCTTGTTGTTCTTTATATGCTGTAAATAGAAAATATCAAACTATTGTTACTGTAAGCTCACTTATCCTTTCCCTTTAACTCACAGCTTTAAAAGCCATTTTATTTACTTATTTTCAGGTCATGGACAAAGAGAAGACATTATTAGTCTCTTTGCTTTGTATCAAATGTAACAGTCTCTTGGTATTCACCACTTAATGTAATTTGCTCAGCCAAGTGTGTTCTGAAACAGTTAAGCCATACTGGCTTAAAACAACAGTTTTAACATTTATTACAGATTTTTAAGAATACAAGCAAGCAAGGAGAAGACCAACTTCATTAAAACATGGACTACTAGGAAAAAAATAAGTGAGGATCCAAAAGTTACAAGGAGCCAAAAATGAATAGTCAAGATTTTAAAGAACATTATTTAATGCTGAATGTTCACTTTTTTTTTTTTTTTTTTAAATTAGAAGTTTCTTTTTCCACCAAGGTAAGACACTACTGCCTCCAGGAGTTTGCCACTGCTCATGGCAGTAGCTCCCACTCCCTTGCAAAGCTGACAAAAGAGAAGATGCCTTCCTTGCTGTCCCAGCACAAAGCTACCTTTGACAGTAATTACATGCAAAAAATGACACACATTTAATTGTAACAGTTGAAATATGGGAACACATATTTCACAGATTTTGCTATGGCAGACATAAGTTTAGACAGAAGAGCGAAGTGAACAGCTAGGAACACCAAATCTTAACCACCACTTATCTGTTGGAGGTTTACCATTGTTAGCACATCTAAAATGCAAGTGTTAGGCAGTAGGTTTTGAATTCTTGGGTTTAATTGGATTCATTATGATCTAGCTGTTGGGATAAGATCTGCCCCTTATAAGATTATTTTCTTATTTGTGAATCCCAAATAGTCTTTTTCTGTACACTTATAAGGAAGAGGTTTGTCAAGGAATGTATTTGGTAGTAACACTGTGTGCCTCTACTGCAACAGAATCATAGAATCCTTACAGTTGGAAGAGGCTTCAAAGACCAAGTCCAACTGTTATCCCAGCACTGCCAGGTCACCACTAAAACAAGTCCCTAAGCACTACATCTATATTCCCTTTAAATACCTCCAGGGATGGTGACTCCACCACTTCCCTGGGCCGTCTGTTCAAGTGATTGACAACTCTTATCTGTAAAGAAATATTTCCTAATAGTCAATTTACGCCCTGGCACAACTTGAGGCTATTTCCTCTTGTCCTATCATCTGTGACTTGTGAGAAGAGACCAACAACCAACCCTCTATAACCTACTTTCAGGTAGTTATAAAAAGCAATAAGGTCTCCCAAGCCCTCTTTTCTCCAGGCTAAACAACCCCAGTTCTCTCAGCCACTCCTTGTAAGATTTGCTCTTGAAACCCTTCACCAGCTTCACTGCCCTTCTTTGGACACACTCCAGCACCTCCTCCTTGTAGTGAGGGGCCCTAAACTGAACACAGGTCAGTTCTATAGTCCTGCTGACCATACTATCAGATAATAATCTTGAACAAATGCGTTGTATTTACAAAGCTGTTACGTTCCAGTAAGTTACAGAATGACAGACCTGTTCAAATGGACTTTTAGTCTTAATTCCTTTTCCACCACAGAAGACCCAGTTGTCTCTGAAGCCAAGGTTAGTGATAGATGTGCTTCCTAATTCAGAGATCAGTTTCCGCGCTTCCTCATTAAGCCTTGAACAAAACAGAGAAGTTCAGTATGTGAATAAAATACATGCCCTTAGTGCTTTTATTGTTCAATGGACCATTCAGCTTTAATCTGATTAAATAGTTTAAGTCGGTCAATATTGGCCAAGATCTATCTTTCAAAATCAGATGTTAGTTCTGCAATCACCTGATCTAATGAGCACTGCTCTTGTAATATTACAGTCTCAAGGAACCAGCATACAAACGTATCAGTACACCAACAAAAGCCAAGAACCCTCTCCTGTGAGAATTTACACATACATCTCAAGTTACGTTAGCAATTCTCCAAGCAACTAAAAAAGTCAGCCTTTAAAGTAAACATTACTTGCAGGCTTAAGCTGAAGTCTAGATAAAGGCTATTTTAGATTAGAAGAATGATCTAAATATATGAAATAAATAGATTCTTGTCTGCTTCAGTCAATTAATTCAAAATGCTGCCCCACAGCACAGTTCAGTGCCCGTAGGTCCTAAAAGGATAATTTTAGTATGGAAGGGAAAACGATTCTGTAGGATGATAAGTTGTCATTTCAAAACCTCCCAAGTAACAGCTCTTTATTTCTGTTTTCTTTACTATATTTTCCCACTTACTAAACAACACACAGAACTTCTGATTATTACAACTTAACTGAGATAGTTGTATGAGTCACTTCAGCTAAAATTATGAAAACTATTAAGTACTTTGAAGGTTATTTGCACAATCCACACTCCAAATTTCTAGAGCATTAGGGAAGCTTATATTTAAAAAAAAAAAATTCTTTTAAACATACTGGTTCAGAACACATAAGCAAAAAGTTAAATATTATTAAAACATGGGAAAAGGTGGGGGACAACCCTCCTCTTTTACAATAAAAAGCAATCCTTTGGACAGGATTACTTAAGCAAGGAGTAGTATACAATACGTATTTTACAGCAATTTTTAGTGTCTATTAAAGCTGAAAAAAGTTAGAAGGTTAGAAGATAATGCTGAAAGAGAAATAAAACCTCTTAGGCTACATCTACATTAACAAATTGAAAAACTTTAGGGTGGAAAAGTCCGAACACTGAGGCCAAAAAGTATGAGTTGCGCACTCTTATAACCTCTCAGACTTCAAAAGGAAGGATACAGGCAAGACCTATTGGGAACAGTCTCTACACCCCTGTAACCACTGAGGTCCGTCCTGGAGTTGACCTGAGCAAAGTGCTGAATAGAACAAACCAATTTCCACAAAAGTAAGTTCTCACAGTCATGTTCCTATGTCTGGACATATTTGAAATTACTAGCGTAAGAGAGAATGAGCTACCATCAACAGGAAAACCAGCACATTTCTGAAAAGACAGATATCCTTGGCAGCATAAATTGGAAAGGAAAAAAAAGGGGAAAAAAAAATAGAAGGGGGTACAAATTCTAAGAGAGCAGCTAGAAACCTACAGGGTCTTAAGGAACCAGGAAGGATAAGGGTATTGTTTATAAAAAGTACAATGCCTGACATGGAAACATTCTGCATAGCTATGAGTAAGCAGTTTGTTGGACTGGCCATATGCCCTACATTGTCTTCTTGTTGCATTAATATTTTGTTCTCAAAGGAGAAAAAAACCCAACAACTGTGTAGGTACAGCAATTGCTCATTAGTCACTATTAATCTCTAGCCTTTTCAGATTTCCAAACACTTGTGATGTTTCTGCTAAAGAGTCTAATTTAATATCTAATTTATATGTTCTCTGTTGTTGGGGTCACAAAAGTACATACCTAACAGTCCTCTAAGTAAATACACACATAACCCATTGCACCTGGTTAGTTTTCATTTGATCCATGTTTCCCCCAAATCACCTGAGCATTATAAAATTAATACATGGAAAACAGTTTCAAACCCATCACACTGGAAGAACAAAACTTTATCTGAAGTGATTGCGTGAGATAAAAAATGCCCCCCCCCCCTTTTTTTTTTTAGTAGAAAACAGCATTTAAAAGTTTAAGCAGTATTTACTACATAAATCACATACTTAGTTGCACCATCATCATATGTTCCCATTAACACTATTGTTCCATCCTGGATGGACTTCAGAAATTCAATGAATGGTGCCACATCTGAAAAGAGACAGAACATAAAACTAGTAACAAGCTGCCACTCCATATTTAAACACCTGCAAAGCCTTCCTGCAAAGACATTCTGTCAAGAATAAATGTACTTATTAATTTATAAAAAGATGCTAAGTGGGTGAAAGATAAAATGCATCAGAGAGAATTTAATTTTATAGGAAAAGTTTCATCTATATTATGTAAAGATGACCACTCATGGAAACTACTCAGGAGAACAAGTGTGTTTGATTAATCATACCACTCCCTCCCACCTCAACTATTTGTGTTCCTTCAAAGTTGCACTCTCTCCACAATTACAAAGGCAAAGGTGAAGCACTTCCTTAAGCAACAACTTAAAAGACCATAGTAAATGGAGCCCGGAGAAGACAGGGGAAAAACAAATGAACAAAAAACCCCACAGTATTTAACTTGTTTCTCTCTAACCAGCTAAGGCAACTGCACCTACCTCCTCCCCACATGTCAAAGAACTTAGTGTCTAATGGTTCTCCTGTTTTACCTGGAGAAAAAGAAAAAATTTCTGTCAAATATAGCCAAAATTACTTCACAGACAACATGCCCAAGTCCTTTTAATGACTCTTTCAGTGAAAGTGATGCAGAATACGTCATATAAATCAGTTACTATGGTAACTCTTATCTTTTATGGATAGCTCCTTAAACACCATAGTACTTTGTGAAAAGGTGCAGGAAAAGGTAAGAGGAAAAAAAGAGAAGATGTAAACTTCTGACTTTGCTTCAAGCAGACTATAAAATAAACCAAAAAGCCTACAGCCTCTAAAAGAAAGAGAATTCACTTCATATATTTGCCTCTTTTAAAAGTTGTTTTTGTAAAAATAGATAGTACAGCACCAAGTTGCCTTTAGGCCACACGGCAAGCAAGAAAGATTAAATTATCACTGCATGTTTTACTATAGACTGAACATTTAAACATCCAGAACAAATAGAAGAAATTGTACAATAACCATAGCATTTATTTATTTCTTAAACCTGTACCATCTGCAAAGACGGTATTAGATGGAAGGTAGAGTTTTCTTTTTAATACATTTAAAGTTTGGAAGATAGGGAGAAAGACTGGCACCTATATAATAAAAAAGGTAGGTAGTTTGGTTTTGAACATATTGAGACAATTTAGGAGGGCAAAACAGGATTAGGTGAGTATTGTTCAAGTCATGCTTTAGATGACGTAAACCCGAGCACAATCCAAAAATAACATGAGTTTACACTGCAGTGAAATGGCCAAGTGCTATCACAGTGCTACAAGGAATTGCTTCCTACACATTGAGGACAAATCTGTCAGTACTAATATTCAGCTCAGCTTTCAAGGTGACACAGGTAAATTTGTATGGTTTTAATAAAAGTTAAGAATCCTGAACACTATCACATATGATGTATTTAGAAATAAGATTAGATATGGACTATATTCTGATTTCAAGCTAGGGAATAAGGAACTGGTCTTTCCACATAGCAACAGAATTGTGAAAGTTTCACTGAAAAGAGAGCAACAGAAGACTTTAGTCTACAAAGGTTTGGTGGTGGTGGCAACACACGAAGTCAAAAGTAGTAACGCCCCTCTTGTCTTTTTCCCCTCTTACATGTGCATTGGGAATTCATCTGATGTTAACACTGAGATGGTAATGATGAGTGCTGTGGTGACTGTTTTCACCACATATTTTTAGAAACAAAAATACACTGAGTTTTTCTACTTTCTGACAAAAAGGTGTAAGTGCCAAGGTCTGACATTATCTCAGCATAAATATGCTGACTACTTCATTTTTCTCCTCTTGCTGGCCTTCCACCATCCCTTAGTATTTCACTTTAAATTTCAGAAACAATTTGAAAATGAAGACAAGCTGCTCACTTAAGATGTCACTTACCATTAACCAAGGCCACATTTATTCCTCTGCCAACATTATTTTTAACTCCACTCATTAAACTGAAAGAAAATAAACAATTTTATTTTTAATAGGACAATTTTCTGATGTGAAATATTTTTAAATAGGATCAAACTGTAATAGATACAGAGTTGAAATACCACATGTTCATGAGTACTTAAATGAAGGAAAACCTCCATGAACTAATAATCTGTGTGCTCTTATGGCACCACTGAACTGAGAAGAAAAGATCAAATATCTCGCCCGTTGTATCCATTTCATTTGATCTCTTAATCGTCTTGGTTTCAAAGAATGTGTATATTAAAAATGTCACTAAAAAAAATAAAGTGCTATTAATGTATTTAAGAAAATTACTTGCAGTTAAAGAGCCTGAAGCAGGTAATAATTTGAGGAGCTTAGCACAGTCACATAACCAACATTTTAAGCTTTTTTGTAAGCACATGATGAACAAAGCAATCTGTTAACGAGTTTAAAAGCAAACTGGACAGAGGCATTTAAAATAATATTGCAGCAACACACTAAGAAACAAGATAGTCAAAGCAGTCAGCTACTTGTACCTATGACAGGAAACCTAAATCCAAGAATAATAGTTAATACACTGACCAGACTTTAAAGAAAAGTTGAATCTTGGAGTACAGTTACACATCCCAACAAAACAGTCACAATCTTGGCCAATTACTCGGCCAAACTCAGAGTGGCAAAGAAGCTGAAGAGATGCATTGTGAAACGGAAGCCCTTCAGAGATGTAAATAAGAGCTAGTAGGAATGTCAAGACTGCTAGCTAGGATGGCTGTGCTGCCTTGGGCTGTGGTGGGTGTACCACTCAGCGAAAGGAAGGAAGCTTCCAGACCTCCTCCATCCCTTTTCATTAGCTCTCTATTAATAGCTCTGGTCTATCACCAGGCCCCATATATAACACAGCCTTAACATTTTGAAGCTAGGAGTAAAAGAGTTAACATACACAGAGAAACAGGAGTAAGGGTTGAAACAATTACCATCATGTAACAGAGAAGTCTTCAGCTTAGATTCAAGAAAGCACCTTGGCACATAGATGCACATATCTCATCGACTGCAAACACACTCTGAACAGATGCTTTAATTCCATCCTGATCAGGATTTCTTTAATCTCCCTAGATTTCTCTAGGAAGGGGCTGCAGATGTGAACAATCCTGTTATGTTCAAAACTTTTTTCACAATTCTTCTACAACTGCATGATTTTCAGGTTGTCTGAACATCCATTCTAAACAAGGTTTCAGAAGGGCCTAAACATAACACAACTGCAACATTATCTTTCTCATGCTGACTTACTTGTGGTAGGCTAGAAACAATACGTGATCTACCACAGAAGTATGATAAAAATCTTCCTCTCACCCAGGAAGAGGATAGAAGCCAAAATACAGAGGAATGTTAAATTTAAGAGCCAACTATCAAAAACAGACTCAGAATTAGCTAGATGAGAGAGGCCATGACAGGCCATTGGTTAATGGTAACTCTTGGCACAGTGACTTAGGCTTTAAAGAACTAGTAATCAGAGATGAAAAACTCCATATTCTTCTGTTAGTCCTCTAACTTATACCATCTGCCAAAAAGTCTGATTAAAACTAAAACTCTAATTCAATAATTCGTGAAACAGAAAACTTGACATTTTCTGCTGAAATGCAGAATTTGGTTCTGGTTAGTCAGGAACTCCAGAAGTATTTTAGCCACTGGAGGATCGTTTCTTCTCTGATCACATGTTTTTCATGTCATGTCTGAGCATGTGTTCTAAACAATAAAAACATATGGCAAATAAAGACTGCAAACATAAATTAAAAAAAAAAAAAAAAAAAAAAGGCAGTGAAGATCTGAACACATTTCTTTGCTCATATAAACTTTAGTAGGCATTTAATTTACCAAAAAGAATATGAACTTCCTTTAACTACAAAATCCCCTGTAAATACCAGTCAAAAAAGATCCAATACTAGGGTGACTAGATGCTGAAAATCCACACAAAGGTAACAAAAGTTATATTGGATATCCAGTAACAGAAGAATCCTGCAAATATGAATACAAGAATTACTAGTTAAAGGAACGTAGAGTGGTATTGGCTAGAAGGCTACTGCAGTGCAATCACGTAACTGGCTTCTTAACAGAAGCAGTGAAATGGCATGAAGAAGTACAGCAATAGCAATATTGCCCCTTCTTCTAAAAAGCCCATGAAGTAGTAACTACAGTATTTAATATTTTGGTGGTGACTAGAATACATTTTTTTCTAATCCCAATATAGAAGAACAAGGCTAGAACTGCACTTCTATACAGCAGAATTCCTATTTGCCATCAAAATATCTTTTTAATTAAAAAGTAAAATTGAGAAGTTAAGTGTATTCCAAATTGTGGCACCACCTTTAGTGCTCTCACATAAACCAAGTAACATCCTTAAGTTTAAAACACAGCAAAACAAACTATGATGTGAATACCATTGACAAATTATGGAAACTTGTCCCTGCTTACTTGTCTTCTAAGTATGAAGAAGAATACAAAATAATCAGAAAAAAAGCATTTTGTAGGAGTGAGCTCACAAAAGATCACTAAAAAAAAGCAAGCTATTGAAGAGGTAATAAGTACTTGCAGAGCTTGGAGATAGTATTTCACACACTTGATACAGCTTGTGCACTAGGTCAGATGCTACAGGCTGCAGTGTGACAGTTTTCTCACAGGAGGGCAGCCGTTCACCAGTTTTAGAATTCTTCTGTCAATTTAACAATCAACAAGGTATAGGGGCTTTTGAAACAGAAATTAAACATCTTACTAGCAAAGCAGGAGTTAACATAAAACTAATCAAATTTTTCTGGTGGAAATTTAAATGACATTACAAGTCCTCCTTAGAAGGAATTCAGAAAGATTTTTGCCAGGGGAAAGTGGACTTAGGACTCCAGTAACTGTGCACAAAGGTGTTTACTAGTATTAAAAGAATAAAGGATTTCTTGCCAGCAGCTACTTTCATCACTTTCTTCAGTGAAATACCCAAGTAAAGGAATTTTTAAATTATTTTTTGTGGGACAGGAACAACAATCTCTTCTTAGTTAATCTGCAAGAGTGACATTAAAAAAAAAAAAAATCCTCAAAACCTACAATCCTGGAGTTAAAAATATTAGTTGCACTTCCACAACCGTGGATCAGTGAATCACCCTGTCTTCACAGATATTAAGCTTCCTAGCAACCAGAATGAGACAGTAGCAAGCTTTCTAACACAAAATTACTATGCAGAGATTTCAGGTAAAAATGTCCAACGCCTCCAAGTGAACCAATGATAAGAATGGAAAGCAGAACCTAGCAGCTTTTACTTAGTACATGCCAACAGTGAGCTCGTGCTCACTTTGCACATGCTCCCCAACTACACCACGATGCTTTGATGCAACCTCACTCCTACACAAGTGAACAAGCTTGAGCGAAGTCAGCCTCACAAAAGAATGGCTTGAAATTTGAGTGGTGCTTGTGTTTCTACTAACGCAATGCAAAGAAACTGCACGAGCTTAGTTGTCAGGGAAGAAAGTTCCCATTTCTACTTCACCTTAGAGTTAGTGCTAAAAATACAGTCTTCTCTAAGACTGCAGAAGACTAGTCTTACAGAGTTACTTCAGGGAGTAACGTGATGGAAAACGTAAACCAATACTTCTTATTCTCTTACAGATTAATTACCCTATTTACTATATTACACGGAGTTATGCTGTTCACAGGCAAGTTACCATTTGCTCTAGAATTCATTAGCACTAACGACTGTAAGGTACTATCTGAACCACTCTGTGTTAACACAGCATGAGCTGAAAAACAGCTGAACTGGAGTAGTGTAAATGCAAATGGAAGGCGAATGCTTTTAAGTCTGACTGATATTAAAAAAAACCTCTCCTTCCAACAACACTAACATCATGTCTTTTCTGATATGTGACATGAAAAATGCAGCGGACAGATTGTGTCACACAAAGCTGCACACTCTGGGTGTCAACGAGCAGAAACTACCTAAGAGCAAAGAAACAAAGAGCTTAAAATAAATATTAATATGCCCATTATGGGGATTACTGAAAGGTATTCAGTTAAGCACTCTGTGCATAGTCTTATTGATAATACTGCGTTAAAAATACAGTTATCAAAAATACAAGACAAACTTGGAACCAAAATGTGTTTCAAGCAATTCCTTTCCTCATTTCACAATTATTTCATGTTTATTAACTTCAGTTACCATCAGCACAATTAAATAACTGCTGATGACTGAATACTAATACTACTTTTCCCTTTTGAAGTCAACCTTTAAAGAAAATTGGAAAATATGTTCTGACATTGGTTCTATGGCAATATGTAGTTTAAAAAGATGACTTGCAGAAGACAATTCCACAGCAGTTTTAGTTGATGACATTCAGTTAAAAGCATCAAAAGTAACTACTAAAAAATACAACCATTCACTGAATTATTGCTACTTGGAGGCAAGTTTGCATCTGACTTGACAAAGCCTGAATAATCCTTAAGTCTGTAAACCAGAAATGAAGTGTAAGATATCCTGCATGTATTAAAATAATGTACATTTCTGCATTTACTGCAGAGTATTAAGTGTGCTTCATCAGAAATTAAGTCACAACAACACATAATTTTTACATGTGGTCAAACTGTCGTCAGAACAAATCCTATGAAGAATCATTTAAACTAAATGATTCTGTGTGCAAAGTGACCCAAGAAAGCACTTGCAAGACATACTCAGAGACAACAATTTAAAATACTTACACATTATCTTCTACACAAATTTTAGGTCCAACTACATTTGCTGCTCCACTTGCCATTTTGAATGCAAAATGCTTTTCAGGACAAGCTTTAGAGATCCCACATTTGTATCTTGGAGGTTTTGTAGCTTTCAAAATGAAATAAAACAGGATTTTAGAGACAAGACCACAGGTAGGCTGACAAATATCAGTTAAGTTTTCTGGAGGAATTCAAGAGAAAGAGCAAACACAAATGGTATCTCAGCTGCATTTTTATAGCAGCTTAAAATAATCTAGATTTCCGCAGTACTTCATTATTCTATTTCTTGTTCTCACCCTGCTGCTTGCTCTGGCACTGTCATCAAAAGCCTCAAGACAAACTACAAATGAAATGCTGTCAAAAAACAGACTTTAACAGAAATTTAGGAAAAATCAGGAAGAAAGAGGAAAATTAGTTTCTGATTGCATTTTAAGTGTAATTATGACTTTCTTTAACTACAAAAATTCAACACTGTTTCTGTTATTAGCAAAAGCAAGTCACAGCAGTAACACATGCATATGAACACTCACAGCGTGCAGCTGCATCCAGTGCTGATCTGGCTAAAATGCAAATAAAAAAAGTTTTAGAAGATGTTACTATTAAAGTGTCATCTGCTACAAAATATCCTATAAATTTAAAACCTTTCTGTACCCCTATAAAAGTAGGTCTGTTGAAATGAAGCATCAAATACATCTGAACATTATGTTCCAATAAAAACATTAACCTTTATATGGTCCTCACAAAGTATGTGATCAGAAACAGTGTTTTGAAGCACTGCCTTAATTTATGACTCCCCATTTAACATGAAAATCCACCAAGATACAAAACCATCAAGGATTTGTGAAATGTGGGCACTAACAGGAAACAGATTCCCTTCTTACAGCTTCACCAGGATGGGGCTCCTTTCACCTAGAAAGCCTACAACTCAGGTGTATTTGAGCCCAACCATTCATGACTCCCCTTCTCGGGATAGGAATCACAGAATTGCTATGGTCGGAAAAGACCTTTAAGATCGTCAAGTACAACCATTCTACAACTCTACCAATGCCTCTATTACACTGTATCCTTAAGTACCATACCTAGATGGCTTTTAAATACATCCTGGGATGGCGATTCAACCATTTCCTCGGACAGCATGTTCCAGTCTTTGATAGCCCTTTTGCTACAGAAGGCTTTCCCGATGTCCAACCTCTGCCTCCCTTGGCATAACGATGTAATTTCCTCTTGTTCTATCAGTTGTGACTTGTGAGAAGAGACCAACACCCACCTCTCTACAATCTCCTTTCAAGTAGTCGTAGAGTGCAATAAAGTCTCCACTCAGCTTCCTTTTCTTCAGACTAAACAACCCCAGCTCCCTCAGCCACACCTCGTAAGACTTCTTCACAAGACCCTTCACCAACTTTGTTGCCCTTCTGCAGACCCTCTCAAGCACCTCAATGTCTTTCTTACACGGAACACAATATTCAAGATGCAGCCTCAGAAGTGTTGAGTACAGGAGGACTATCACTTTCCTAGTCCTGTTGGCCACACTATTTCTGATCCAGGCCAGGATGCCATTGGCCTTCTTGGCCACCTGGGTACACTGCTGGCTCTTGTTCAGCTGCCTGTCCATCAACACCCCCCAGGTCACTTTCTGCAGAGTGGCCTTTCAGCCACTCAGCCCAGAAAGACATAAGTGACCTCATCATGTATATATCTACAATACATCTGTAACAATTACACCTGGGTCTCTTCAATAATTATTAAATACACCTCTGGTGACTGGTTCAGATGTTGGCTCAACTGCAGTAATTCTGGAGTTAAAATAACACGAACCCTCCCCATGTACCTAAAATTGGGGACTTTTGTAATGAAAAATCTTTTGAATAAAAAAGTTGGTTCAAAACAACTCTATTTTCAAATCCGTTCCTGTGCAGAAACTGGACACATCTGAAACGTTTTGGTTACTGTACCTTCTAACTGTACATGGTAGTACATGTGCAAGCAAAAAAGCCCACCCAAAACATAAATACTGAATTAACTAGCAGAAAGGTAAAGTATAAATTTTCAGAGATGTGATTCATAGCTTATAATTCCAGACTGTAAATACTAGTAAACAGAAAAAGAAGGTAAAATTATGCATACTTGGCAGGCAAAAGAATCAAACGGATTAAGAGAGTATGTTAAATACAACTGTATATAAACCCCAAGTATACACATTAAAAATAAAAACAAAAATCTTAAGTGTAAGAGCCTAAGCAAAATGAGTATGGTATTCTTGACTGTGACTCAAGTATATAACAAAAGATGTCTGGAGAAAACAAAGTTGTTACTTACCAAATATGTGTCCTAAGTTTGCATCCATTTTTATTTCAAACACTTGAGATATGACATAAAATGTGAATAAAAATATTGCTACGACCACTACCAGCTTTGCAGCACCTATTCAGAAGCAGAAAAAAGTTTCAGAAAAATTATCTGCAACTGGTAACATTAAATTTACCAAAGTTAATACAGGAAAATGATGCATCAGATTACACTAAGGTGAACTCAGAAACAGGACGATCATTTCTGGACTCACTAAAGAGAATTAATCTGCCAAAAATGGATATTATAAAGTAGGATTCAACTGAGCCAGTCCATCAGGTGACTACATCAAGCACACACCCCACTCTCAGCTTTCTCCAGCTTCGTGCTTGTCTGACACCACAGTACACCAACTCAGCTCAGCAGCCAGGAGGAACCATAGACTATTCCATGAAACTCCAGCATAACAAAATGAACTAACTTGATCTAACAGGTTGCTGCCCAGAGGGGAAATTCCCACATCCCCCCATTCCACTTCCCTGTTCTTAGCCATGTGTACCTGTTCCCTCATTATTCACAAATATGCCTCTTTGTTAGGGTTTTGTGGTGGGTTTTTTTTGTGTTCTCCCTCCTCAAACTGAGCTACCTCTATCTTAATCTATGGCCAAGACTGAGTGATAAGGGGTCTGTTCATATACTGTAGCTTGGCTGCTTTGGTCAGTCAAGTCTGAGCATTACTTTAAAAAAACAAACAAATGAATAAACAAAAAAACCCAAAAAAACCCCAACAACAACAAAAAACCCAAAACAAACACCACAAAAAACTACCACCCTACATTAATAAAAAGGAATACATCTCCTCTCTCCCTTTTAATTGAAGCCTCATGTAGCTTGCAGTTTTACAAGCCTAACTTTCTCCAGTGCCGAGTGGTCAAACAACCTTCTGGAGAAGATCTGGAGGAAGCACACAACCACAACAACCTACATCTAAAGTGGCAGTACCACATACACCCGAGTTTCATGAACCCTGTCATTTTTTAGTTTAATTTTCAATAGAGTTTTACAGAATACCCCACTCTTAGCTTATTGTAAAATACCAATTGACTGAGAGTAGAAGTTAGGTAAGGAGGCACTGGATCAACATCCTGTCTTCCTGTCTCACTCCAGTATACCAGACTGTTTGGAATAAACAGTTTTTCAGATTGCCAGCCAAATAAATCCTTCAGAAAAAAACCCCAAAATTTATGTACTCCTGCAGATCTCAGACTGCTACTGTGATGGGCTGTTCAGGAAAACTAAAAATAGACAGATTACTCAGCCTTCAGAAGGATGAGAAACATTAATCAATCCTTCCAAAAGGCTAAAAAAAGATAAGGGGTTAGAAAAGAAAAGAAATATGAAGAAAGAGATGCAAGTTTTTTTGTTTGCTTGGCCTGACAGATACAAACTTAATTTAAAAATATTATGCTGGGACTCCAAGGATTATTGCCCTTGAAGGGAAGAGAACCACGTGTAAGCACTAGAGAAAACAGATGATCTGAACATATGTTAAGAAGTGGAGAGGTTTTCAAAGCAACACTGCTTAAAAAGGCAAGATGGTACCAGATTTTGGAATGTGTCATCTAGCAAGTGGCATTTGGAGAGCACATTCTTTCAGGAGATTGTAGGTGAGACAAATGAGAACTCAACCTGAGCGCTAACCATCCCCTCCACTCCATATCCTGAGCCTTTCAACTGAAATATGAGTGCTCCTTCTAAGGGAGACATAAGAGATCTCCTAAAAACTTCTCTTAGCACTTGAACCAAAACCAGCCCGTTTGCTACAGGTTAAACATTCTGTGGGAACTGCCGTATCTTGTCTGCTGAGTTTTAGCAACACAAGTAGATAGATGGAAGGAAGAAAAATAAAATAAATTTTAAAAAAAGAAACCAGAGGTTTGGAAAAGTAATTTTCACGGTCATTTAGCCACCTTCTAAAAATTGTAGTTCTTTATCAGATTTACTTTGGCAGGCTGGTCCCAGTTACACAAACTGAGGTTAATAAAAAAAACCTTTAGAAGTAGTAACAAAAATCAGGACCAATTCCATGCATTAAGAAGGTTAATGTGCAACCCTCTGGAAAAAGGCGTCATTCTCTCCTAGAAGAGCCAACAGTTGCTCTTTCTGCAACGTAACACTACAATTTTTGATAGAAGTGCAATGCATCAGAAACTCAAAACCACCCAACTGCCACACAGGCTTTCTATTGCAAGGAAATGTCTAAAATAGTGTTGTCTTGTAGTGTTATATTGGCAAAGATCTTATTTTTGCAACCACTACCCCTTCTGTCAAGTAAAATGAGTTTCTCAAGCCCTGTAGTACAGTAACTTACTGCTCTGAAAAGGCTTTTATACCTTTCCAACTCCCAGTAACCATTCAGGAAAATTCCTGTATTTCAGACACTATATTATAGTGGTGTGAGGCAGGGAAGAAATCACTTAAGATATCAGTAAGCCATTTTCTTATCCCTTCATCACCTTACAGAATTAGCAGTCAAAGTATGTTGTCATGGCACCTTAACCAGTCACTGAAGATGAGCTAAAACATAATAACCAGCTACTTGCTCTCAGACCATCCCAAATTCCAAATGAGTTTCACTAAACATCAATTAAACAGCAATGTCTGTTACACTAGTTAATTTAAAACTGTATTGTCACAACTTGTTAAAGCTGCCTAGAGCCCTTGTTTCCCAAGTGACAAAAGTCTGATTTTACTGAGTGTACTTACCTGCTATTCTCATGTTGAGTCTTCAGTCAGCTAATGACACCACTGCATTAAAAATAGCCACCTAAGGAAAAAGAAAAGCACATCATTATAATTACAGCCAAATAAGCACTTTATGATGAGTTAACAGTAAAAAAATCCATGGATTTTCTAGCCAACAACATTAATGTTTGTCCTGAATACCTAATTCCTAGTGCTTACAGGAAAGGGAAGAAGATTTAAGACTGGTTTCTGATGTATGGCTTTTGTTTGTTAATCCATGAAGGAAGTCTTCTGAAAAATAAAAATTATTTCATCAAATCCACTAAAAATTCCATTCAACTTTCAACTCTTCAATCTGTGACTTAAGTATTTATTAGTGCTCTACCTAAGCAGCCTTTGATTTCCTAAAGCTATGCAGTAAAGTCAACAACTCCATCTGCACTGCTTCAAAGTCCCAGCAACTTTAGGTTGCAAGTTATTTTGGCAGCACAAGGCAGCAAACTATGCTTTTGTAGAGAAAAGATTTAAGCATTTTGGCCTTCAGGATACTGTATAACTGCATTCAATGGAACTGAAAGTTATTCTAATATTTTAATCTATGCATTACAAAAATGTAGTAAACACAACTGTCATTCATAGAAGCGTCCAGAAGATTCACACAATGGTCAATGGTGACAGAAGAACCAAATCCTAGAACTGGGACTATTTCAGAATACACTGAAAACTACAGCCTATGACCAAACTCCACGTAAGCACCCAAAGTTTCTTCTAGAGAAGAGCTTGTCACCATGTAAAATCAAAACAGGCCACAAACTATACAGACTTTGCTCAAAGGCTGCCACTCCCACTCCTCAAGCAACCCTTTGTCCCTGGGCTGTGCCAAATCTCTCACCCTCTGCCTGCAGAGCCATGGCTGCTGCTGGCTTTCCACCATGGCCATGCTCAGCAACAGTGGGTTCATGCTGCATCGAGCCTGGACATCTTGCATCTCATTTCCCCAAACTCCCGATTCGAGAAGCACAAGATGACCATGTACAGCCACTTGGCACCCCCAGCACTGACATGGGATCAGTGCAAATCAGGTTTGGCAAGCATTGCAATCTTTACTGATGAAATACTACATATCTGTTTGAAACACAGTAATTTGTTTTACAACACTTAAGTAGATTAAGCATGTAAAAAATATATTTTAAATGAATTAAAACTAGAATTTGCTTGAAAACAGTACTCTACCTGAGCTGTTCTAGCTCATTTTCTTCCATTTTTATCATCATGATTAAGAAAGAGACCTCAGTTATTTTCAAAAATACATGAAGCATTCAGACAGTCTGAAATCAGTACTTCCTGTATGGATTAAAATCCATAAATTCTGAATTTCTATTTTGCTGTATTACTGCCTATATTTAGTAGGAAAAACCCCACAACTATTGGTATTCAGGGATCTTGTTGGATCATCTACACCATCTAATTTGGAAACACATAACCAGCCATCAATCTAATCCAAGTAGCTGCCGCACACCCCATCACAAAAGCTACAGTACCCCTAACACTCTGTAATCCTATGCCATGATTTTGAAGACCATCAGAAATATTATACTGAGAAATTATTTGAAAACCTATTGTTATTATAAGTCCAAAAATGCAAATCATTTGAACATGGACCAAAACCCCCACGTAGTTCTCATGGTCTATGCTAGGGAGGAAAAACTGCTATTACACAAAAACCATTTTGCTTTCACTTGACTCAGTATCTCTAAATTCAGTGATTTGTATCCAGATCCTCTTTGCCAAAGACATGGACGTTGTGCTCTATTGCTTGAAGCTTCCAAGCAAATGGTTGGAAAATTATTAAAAAAAAAAAACCAACCCACAAACAAAAATATTTACTCATACTCCCTAAAAATTTAAAAATAAGTATCAACAAAGTCTGAAAAGCAGACAAAAGTTTTTGAATGCTAAGGTTGTACTACAAGGGAAATCTCATAGCGTATTATGGACATAATATAGCCATTATATTTATGGCCACATATATTATATCCATATAGAATACCTTCTTTCAATTAGAGGCTAGTATTCATCTGTCTGACATTAAAGGCAAAAAGAATCTGCCAGGGCAGATAAACTCTTCCCCCCCCGTAAAGTTTGTAAACAGAATTATTCTAGATCCTTTCTCTCCCCTTTCACCCCCAGAAATACATCAACATTAAAATAAACACCATCTGAAGTTTGAACATCCACTAAGTTGTTTTAAATCAGCACTGAAAAACAAGTTTCCTCTTTTTGCTTTACTGCAAACAAAACCACATAACTAATTCATAGCATGAAAGCAAGAATATGAACAAAATAAAAAAACAGAAACTAAGATCCAACCTTGAGTGCAGAATGCCTTCATCTCAACACCCTCATCCAACATCCGTGATCACTTTTTGTTGCAAACAGCAAATACATAATGGGTAAGATGAGGGTTTAAGTATGATTTTTTTTTTATTTTAGAAAATGTAAAAATGAATATGCTATGGCTCAGCTTGAAAGGAATTTTAGAAGTGACAGAGATTCTTTTCCTAAATTACAGCATACTAAAAAATTGTGGGTTTTGATCTAAAGCATAATGGCAGGAATGCTACAGTACAGATAAATGCTGCAGAGCATTTTCCAGCTGCAAGATAATTTATGAGCACCAAGTCCTTTTCCTATACAGTATTATCGTAGAAATTTTTTAAATTCAAAACAGAACAGAAATAAAACAGGACAGCCCATGAACCCTTATGAATGCTAATAGACTATTACTCCACATCATTAGTGTCAGACCTCATAATTGGAATTACAGAAGTGATATAAAAATTGATTTGGAATTTCTAATAGCGCATATTTTAGAATAAAAGACAACTGCAAAACCAACACCACCACCAAAAAAAAACCCCAAAACCCAAACCAAAAACCAACCAAAAAAAGCCAAAAAACCCCACAACACACACAACCCCCACCAAACCAAAAAAAACCAACCACACAGAACCACAACTGAGCTTGCTCAGATTCAGATACACAAAAATATTAACAACAACATTCCTTTGATTGCTTTAGGAACGTTCTAAAAAACCCCAATCACTACTTTCCTCCTCACTGATAAAAGATTCCAACAAGCAGGGGCAGCAGAATTACAACCTAAGTATCTTCTTGACTTATGAATGTCCAGCAATATCATTAATCACTTTATTACTACATTAACACATCTCATGCAGTACAAGGTATCATTTATTAGTCAGACTGAGGCAGAAGGTGCAACCTATAGCAGACTCTGTAGGCAGTCCTCTGATGAGCACAGCAGAACCCTATACAAATGCAAAGTCCAAGGAGAGCACCACAAAAGATAACAGAAATGATCAACATCTACAAGGAACAAAGTAAATCAGCTGTTTTTGGGAAGCATAATATTGTATGACTGTGAAACATGGCTTTTCTTTTTCTTCAAATTGTTTTTCTTAGTGCAGAACTTAAGAGGTTTATCAGGCAAGGTCCAAAATAAATAAAATGTGGGCTTAATAAATAAATAAAATTTTTATAAATAAATAAATAAAACTTGGGCAGTGTAAAGAAACCAAAAAAAAAATCTCTCACAAGCAGTGGCAAGTGCCTTGCAACAAGAAGATACTCACAGAAGAGCCTAAAATCAATGCTTTCAGATGCTGGTTTTCCTGTATGTCAAAAGAAGTTGTTATTCGCCAGGGAGGCCAGTGGAAGGAGAGGTGTGGCGAAGTGCAGGTTTACATCTATCACAGACAGCAGTGAAAGGTGTTTTAAGTCAGAACAAATTCTAGGTACAATCAGCATAATCGAGTGTCTGCGCATGGCGCACACATTCATTCACAAGATGAGTGAATTTCACACAAGATGAGTGAATTTCCCTGTGAATTTCAGCTATTCTATTAAACTTCTGATATTCCTATTTGTCAAAGGAATCTCGTGCAACTCTGTGAGGCTGGAGGACCACGCTCCTCTTCTGTGATCTCACTCAGCACTAAAGGTGTGGACATGTGTTCTCTCAATAACCACCACATCTGTCAAAGAGCCTTCTGAACCCCTCTGCCTGTCATCACCAGTTCACAGGAGCCAGCATTCAGGAGAACAGTCAGTGGCAGGATATTGAAGACCAGTGACCTCTCAACTACAGTAAAGCCATATCAACATCCTGAATAAAGAGCACAAAGCTACAAAGAGGTTGCAGTCTACAGGCTGGTAGAGTCAGGCCTCTTATCAGTAGCTGGTGGATATTTTTCTTATAAGGCTTTGATGATACTAACCTGAAGCTGAGCTCAGCCAGCCAGCCATGCTGGTCCAGCAAGATGGGAAAATTCCAGTATGAAAAGCTTTGAAATACTGAATAGTAGAAAACAAAGAAGGGAATGCTTTGTTAAACAGAGGTAGAAAGTTCTCTCTGAACTAGCAGAACATGATGGACTCAATGACAAAAGTAAGAGAAAACCAGCAGACAGGCAGGAAGCTGGTGCTGCTGTATTAGCAAGTTCAGAAATTGCTCTCTTAGCACAGCCCAGTGTATGGGTTCCTCAGTCCCTCAAGAATAGGAAGGGAAAGTCAGACAGCTCACTGAACCAGAGAAAACAAGAAGTTACAGATTATAAATCCTTCTCCAACGCTGGCATGTCGCTCTCCAGTTCCCCGCTTTTTTCTACTCCACTCATCCTTGTGCATTGTATTTCATCCCAAGGCAGGGGCAATTTCCAGTTCTAAAGTCATTCCAAGCAACCCCTATCACAGCCTAAAATGCTATACACTGCACAACATAACAAAAATAGAAGAAAACCAGAAATCAGAATCTTAGAATAGAAAAGATATAGGAGAACTCTTCTCCACTTGTTGACTCACTTGTGTGGGGATGACAAAATCAACACGGATCTGACAAATTCAGTACATACACCCACATGGCTACTGCATGTATTTTGAGACATACTAAAACCAGCCTCAAACATTAGAGCAGCAGATACTTGCTTTTCAAAGTGACCTGTGTCTCTTGAAGGAACTCTTCCAAATACTTCATACAGGGAGCTTATATTAAAACTTAATTTAGGAAAACTACAGGCCTATAATCCTGAAAAAAAAAAATCAACATCACATTTTATTAGATGATATAAAGTTTGTGATTGAGTTCTTTCCAAATTAATCTATTAGATATGATGGTCATCAAGAACCTAGAATCAAGGTGCATTGATGCAACACTGAATGAAGTCCAGATTTCAGTCCCAAGCTGAACACAATTCATTTCAAACAATTCCTGAACACACTTCCCAGAGATGGTGACACAGGACACACAATGTAGGGCACACAGCACTTGGGCACAACCTCTGCTCTGCTTTACAATGAGTGAAAGCTTTGGCCACTTGCAATGTAATTCTGCTTATAAGGGTTTTTCAAGTATGATTATAACAAATGTTTTTATGGATAGTAACAAAACATGCAAATTAGTCTGCTTCTTTCCCAGAATAATAGTATTTCCATTAGCAATTTGATAGCATGCGTACATTATACTTATGAAACTGGCACACAAACCCAAGAAAGATGAGAGGCAAGAATTTAAAAGGTCAAGGTAATTTTCAATTCTGACCTTAGTTGATTAGAAAAAAAGTCT
Source organism: Megaceryle torquata (assembly GCA_024611175.1). NCBI lineage: Eukaryota > Metazoa > Chordata > Aves > Coraciiformes > Cerylidae > Megaceryle > Megaceryle torquata. The sequence continues at coordinate 12,733 of JANIJG010015033.1, read as the reverse complement.
CAAAATCAACAACGATGTTTAATAAAACAGAAAGTAATACACTTCAAAACAGACATCAAGTGTGGCAAATGAGGCAGCAGTAATGAAGAAAAGGATTGAAGGGATTATAGCAGCTCTCTAAAACTGGAGTCAACAATGTCGTACCGCTGCAAAAGCCAACTGCTCATTGTGAGCTGTACCAGTAGGACTGCTGTGTGTGAAACAAAAAGCATTTTTTCTGCTCTGTCTAAACAAAACAATACAATTTCTCTGCTTTATGAGCTATCTATCTAGACTTTCAACTGAGATCCATATGTAAGGTTTTTTAAGTCTATCTTAAAGCATAATCCCCAAATGGAAAAATATAGATAACAATTAACATGACCTAAATAAACCAACCAAGGGCTAAAAAAACTCATGTTTGCTTTGCTACAAACTGTGAAAGTAAAGAAATAATGGACACTTTTGTCTCCTCCAAAGTATTATTTAATAATTGTTTTAGAAGATGCTGAGGCAAACTTCTCAGTATCCACTGCTTACCAATTTGTGGCTATAATGTTGATGAAAAACAATTTTGCAGCTACATGGATAAACAAGATACACAAAAGAAGGCTGTAAATCATCGTGAGGTTTGGAAAAATACAAGAGACAGGTTTTCTTAACCTAGGTAGTCTACAAGGTGCAAATTAGTGTCCCTTTCAATATTAATCCCATATTTCTATACTATTATATGCAAATCTGTATCCAGATATGTAATACTGAATCCATATCAGCCCAAGATGCTTTGAATTAAATTCAGAGGGAAATTTTGCCCCCAGACAGGATTTAAAAATTCACATATTTTCAAAAATGGTCAAATTATGTTAGACTTGGGTTTATCTGCATTTACTATCTGTTAAAATGAATAGCATACCAACTACACTGTACTAGAATTAGATAAGCCTTCAAAAGTACTTAGTATCAAAAAAACCCAAACCAAACCTAAACAAAACCCCAACTTAAGCTTTTTATTTCTGAATCATGAGTAGATCAGGACAGTGTTTTTTGCAGCACAAACTTCCCTTCCTCAATGATTAGCAGATGCCTTTTTTTTTTTTCCCCTGTCAGAGAACAGCAAAGGGAGGTGATGGAAATCCATTTTACCTTTTCATACCTGGCAAAATGCAATCGGTGAAACAACATTTTGTTTAATCCAGCCTCTCTTAATAGATATTTCAGTCTGTTTTGAAGTAGCTCAGAGCAGTGGTGGCTTTCTACTCAAAATTACATAGTACATGAGATACGTCAGAGACAGCATTAGCTATTCTTATGTGAGCTCTGGTTTTAAACCAGTGGTTGCACCAACCTGAATTAAATGCCATGGACCTAACAGCTGAGACAGTCAAAATCATTCCAAGTCTAAAGTTGAGCGGGAATCTAGGCTTCTAATATGATAATTTCATTCAAATACAAGCCACATTTGCTTACCCTTCTGCTAGATCTCACAGTTTTCCCAGCATGTTTACAAAATTCATTTAATTTGAAATGGATGAAGAGCACACATAGAAAAGAATAACACCTTTTAAAAAGTTAACTACTGTACCTCAATTTTGTTGTATAATCATGTACCATTTCTGATGAGACAGGCTGTGACCCAAGTGATCCCTACAGGCACTTCAACATCCATACGAATTTCTTGTGGTTATGGCAGAACTCCACAGAAGTAAAATGGTTGTTCACACAGAACAATTTACAGACTCCTAGATATGTTGGTTTGGGTTTGTTGTTTTGGTTTTTTGTTTGTTTGTTTTGGGGGTTTTTGGGGGGGGTAGAGGGTTTTTTGTTTGTTGTTGTTCTGTTTGTTTGTTTTCCCCTTTGAGAAAAATGCTACCATGAAGTATAATTGTTAACTTCTTACAGAAAAGATACCATCTGAATTGTATTCATCCACATATGCGTAAGATTCAGCTTGGTATTCTGACAACACTGAATTAGACCTGAAGTGTTGCTTGTTGAAACAAAATTTTATTTTACTTCCATCAACTGCAAGTGAAACCCACATAAATTTAGCAAATGAAACCCAAACTTATTGAAAATTAAAAATAGGTATTTCAGCTACAGTTGCATGCCCTATGTTACAAATACTGCTATGTGGTTTCACTCCTAAGAACAGAAATATGCATGACAGGAAGCATTTTTCCCAGGTAGTTTCGATACCTGATGTGCAAAACAAATGCTTCTCAAATGGCATGTCAAATCACTGATCATGAAAGCCTTTGCTAGTGGCATCAATCCAGCACTTTCACCTTAGGCAACACAAAAACTAGTCAGTCTCAAACACAGAAAAATTCTCTTGAATCCTGGGAAGCCTGAGATAAAAGTGCCATAGCATTCTTCCCACTAAGAATGAAACTCAATCCACATTCCTTTTGCAATTAAAGCAACAACAACAACCACCTCCAAAAACTAAACCTCATAAGCACCCGATCCATGCTTTGAAGACTCTTCCTAAAAAATTTACTGGTCTGTATATTTAAAAATGACATTTAAATTACTGTCCCTAAAATCCATACTACTTGTATGGGATAAACTGTACCATTGCTGATGATGTACCTATTAAAGAGACTCTTAGCCCTGTATTTCGTAGGGTTAGATAAAAATCACAGAGAAATTCAGATAGATAAAATAATCAAGGACAAACTGCTGAATCTCACTCAGCCATTTGCTTTCCAATTTCATCCCAGGGAAGTATGTAACTCTCACAATAGAGATATAAGAGTGAGTTTTAACATTTTCTTCTGTCAAAAGATGAACAAACTCTTTCATAACTGAAGTAATGCTGCAATTGCCACTTGTTCAGAAGTTCAAAACCACTGATTTGGTTTCTGTCACATTTTTTCAAGAAACAAATTACCACCTCGATTTCCTAAAACAACAGAGTCTATTCAGTCTTTCCACAACAGGAAGGAGTAAATAAAGTTCTGCAACACATTTATCTGCGAGATCACCAGGTGTCACTCGAAACAAGGTGTTGCCAGAATCCAGCAGACATTTCAAATGTACAAGAACTTTCACATCTTTGGATCAATAAAAAAATATCAAGCCTGTTACAAGAACCATGCATCTTATCCTGCCCTATACAGCAATTCTCAATAGAACCACCACACAGAAAGGTTACAGTCTGAAGAACAATTAATGTACATATAATTACCATGACTTGATATAACCACATACAATCACTACAGAGATTTCTCTGAGACTACAGCTACAGCATGTCATTTCACACTGGGGCCCATTTTAAATAAAGTTATCAAGCAAGCAAGCAGAACAGGAAAGGAGCATTACAAATACTTCCTCTATCAGGTCCAAGTTTACTGCAGAAAGACCAGTCAGCTCCTCTGCACTATTCTCCGCAGGCATGACCAGACTAGATAGTACCTTTAAAACATCAGAGCAGAGTGTGATCATCATCTTATGAGTTTCATCTACTGCAGACCACTGTATCAACCTCATCACAGAGCTGCAGTCTGAGACCATAGACACAGCAAGGTACAGAGCTCCTATATACTTTAGAAGGCAGAGATGGTCAAGGGCACCAACAGTAGCAAGGGGACGTTGCGACATGCTGCTGAAAACTAAACAAACAACTAACAACCCCCCCCAAAAAACAAACTATGATACTACCAAGCACTTAAACTTCGTAGTATCATACTTTAAGGCTGTGTATTGGAGAGTACTTTAAACCTTTGCTCAGTAGCAAGTCCATTTTACCAGGAACCTGAGATAGGCTTCTGGTGAAAGCACTCCCTGGTGATAGCCACTGCGCAGAACACTGTTGGTATCTTTTCCTCCTCTTGCTCTAAGGGATACAGAAACCTCTGCTTCACCCCAGAGCACCTTCTCATCCACTTATCGCCCATCTGAGGCAGCACTCTGGCAGGGCTTTGGCCTTCTGCAGGACAGAAAGAGCATGCCACTAAGTGGAACACCCAGCAGAGAAAACATCGTACTTCAGCTCTGGGAAGGGGGAGTGGAAGCACCACAACAAGCCCAACACACAGAGGGGCCATGCTGTGTATACAGGACACTGCAAACTGGAATCATACTGCAGATATCAGACTGCTGTCAGTGACAACCTCCACGCTGCACAATGCACTCAGGATGGCAGTGCTCCTGTGGTACAGACAAGTCACTGCTACTGGCTCATTTTAGCACTGCACAGGCCACAGTTTCTGAGTGATGAGGTGGAAGACACTCAGAAATAGACAAGCATGGAGTCCCTTGGGAGGCAGCCCTGAAGGGCACAGAAGTCCAGGAAGGGTTCATATTCCTCAAGAAGGAAATCTTAAAGGTGCTGGTGCGGACAGGCCCCATGTGCCAAAAGATGAGTAGTAGGACAGAAGACCACCCTGGCTGAACGGAGAGCTTTTGCTGGAATTCAGAAAACAAGTTTATGATCTTCACAACTCAGGAGGACTACGAGGATGTATTCAGTTTATGTGGGGAGGAAAATCATAAAGGCCAAAATCCAATTAGAACTTAATATGGCAACTGCCATAAAAAAGTGTTTCTATAAATATATCAGGATCAAAATGAAGGCTAAAGAGACTCTCCATCCTCTACTGGATGCAGGGGTAAATACAGTGACCAAGGATGAGAAAAAGGTTGAGGTGCTTAGTGCCTTCTCTGCCTCAGCCTTTAAGAGTAAGACCAGTTGTTCTCTGGGTATCCAGCCCCCTGAGCTGGAAAACTCCATGAGGAGCAAAACAAAGCCCCATAATCTAACAGAAAATGATCAGTGACCTACTACACCACTCAGACACACACAGGTTTAAGGAATCGAATGGGATCCACCCAAGGACACTGAGGGAGCTGGTATTAGTGCTCACCAAGCCACTTTCCATCATGTATCAGCAGTCCCAGATAAGTGAGGAGGTCCCAGTTGACTGGAGGTTAGTAAATGTGACACCCATCTACAAGAAGGGCCAAGAGAAGGATCTGGTCTGCCACTCTGAGCTCAGTGATGGGGAAGGTTACGGAACAGATCATCTTGAGCACAAGTGGATAAGGGAAAGGCTGTGCATATTGTTTACCTGGACTTTAGTAAAGCTTTTCATACTGTTTCCCACAGCATTCTCCTGGGAGAAACTGGCTGCTCATAGCTTGGATGGGCATACTGTTAGCTGAGTTAAAAACTGGCTGAACAGCCAGGCTTGAAGAGCTGTGGTGAACAGAGTTAAATCCAGTTGGTAGCCAACCACAAGTGGTGTTCCCCACAGCTCACTACTGGGGACTGTTCTTTTTAAATCAGTGATCCAGATGAGGGGATCAAGGGCACCATCAGTAAATTTGCAGATGACACCAGAGCATTGATCTGCTTGAGGGCAGAAAGGATCTACAGAAGGACCTGCACAGGCTATATTGATGGGCTGAGGACAGCAGTATGAGGCTCAAGAAGGCCAAGCGCCAGCTCCTGCACTTGGGTCACAACAACTCCAGGCAACACTACAGGCCTGGGGAAGAGTGGCTGGAAAGCTGCCTGTCAAAAAAGGACATGGGGGTATTGGTCAACAGCTGGCTGAATATGAGCCAGCAGTGTGCCCAGGTGGCCAAGAAGACCAACAGCATCCTGGCCTGTACCAGAAACAGCATGGCCAACAGGACTAAGAAAGTGATAGTCCCCCTATATTTGGCACTGGTGAGGTCATACCTTGAGTACTGTGTTCAGTTTGGGGCTCCTCATTACAAGAAGTGCATGGAGGTGCTGGAGAGCATCCAGAGGACCGCAATGAAGATGGTGAAGGGTCTAGAGCACAGGTCTTACGAGGATTGACTGAGCTGGAACTCAGGTTGTTTAGCCTGGAGAAAAGAAGGCTGAGGGGGGACCTTCTCACTCTCTACAACTACTTGAAAGCAGGCTGAAGAGAGGTGAGGGTTGGTCTCTTCTCCAGTGTAACAAGGATACAAGGAAATGGCTTTAAGTTGGGTGTGTATAAGTTTAGATTCAGTATAAGGAAAAAATTATTCACCAAAGGTGTTGTAAAGCACTGGAACAGGCTGCCCACGGAAGTGGTAAAGTCACCATCTGTGGAGGTATTTAAAAGATATGCAGATGTGGTGCATAGGGACGTGGTTTAGTGATGACTTGGCAGTGTCAGGTTAACAGTTTGACGCAGTGATCTTAAGGTGTTTTCTAGCCAAAACGATTCTATAAGGAAGCTGGTAAATTGAATGATCCGTAACAGCTCTAGAGTGACTCACTTCCTGCTGAAGAAACAAGGAGACAGCAACAAAAATTCTAGTCTCTTGACTGAAAGGAATGAGCATGAAGGGATTAGAATAAAGATCCATAACCTACCTCCTGTCTGGGTGCTATCTTCCAGCAAGCAGTACCAAACACACAAGCCATATCCAAGAAGAATTAATTTAACAGAAGAAGAAAATAATTCTAAGGGCAATGTATTTTTTATATATATTTTTATGGATATATATACTTTGTATACTTAAAATATTTAGTTAACAATTGGTCCACACCCCACTAACTAAAATCCAACACAGCTATCCTCTATTATTTGAAATTTTAATAACTACAAATCATCATAGGTGGGAAAAATTAAAAGTTATATGGGATAGCAAGTTACTTCACCTATGGAAAAAATCTGCCACATTAAGTACATGTAAACTCATTTGAGGAACAGCATCCCTTGGTGACAGAAGAGTGCTTACCACAGTGAGCTTAAGAGTGAGACTCCATACATGAATATGGTGGTGCGTAGTCACTGTATACTGGAACAACTCCAGATGGATATCTGGATCATGCTGGTCTAAGAGAAATTCTTCAATTATTACAGAAATTCCTGTAATAAATGTCTGCCTGAATCGATTGAAATGCAGCTCCAGAACCATTCAGGTGTCACTAATGTTCAGCTGACCAGAAAGCAAACAGCTGTGGCAGTTCCCTCAAGCACCTCACTCAGTACTTTCAAGATTACTTGCACTGATACAAAAGCAGAAATAAGTGTATGGGAGCAGGTCAGAAGCTTTCTAGCAGAAGCTGTACTACATTGTATCAGCTTAAATGTTTTGTGAAATGACTCAGCTAACCGATGATACCAAAACAAACCAAGAAAAAAAAACCTTCTTTGCTACTAGGAGATGGTTAATTTCTCCTAAGGATAAAACAAAACTGGAGAGAAGGGAGGAGAAGGGAATTCCCTCAACCAGCCAGTCACAAGAAGAAAGCAGGTATTATGAACAGAGAGGGGAGACTGTTAAGTGTATTCGTATATTCTATATTGATGTTAATTAAGATTTTAACTCGACCTTCAGGAGAACTACGGTGCTTTTGTACACACAAACACATTGTGCAACTTTCTGCCATTGAAACTGACTCAACAGCAATGCATATTAAACGCGGGGCAGAGTTTACTCCAGCAGTAGCTCCCTCTGTCCTCATAGTCTTCCAAAGCTTCTCTGTTCTCCTCTCCCACAAAGTCTCTTCCATATCCTCTTGGTACTGAGCTCCAACAAAAGCTGGGAAAAGCTAAATTGCAGACTGTCTGCAAATAAAGATACAAACTACTTCTGTATCCTAGAAATATGGTACTGTACACGGGGAGGAAAAATAGTTTTAACAATTCCAAAAGAGTAACTATTGAGAACTCCCTGTGAAAACTTAAGTGTGACTGGACTTCAGAAAGCCTGGGTAAAATAAAAAAGAAACTCTTCTTGAAATGCATATATCATTAAGAAAAGCATGAGGAGGTTATGCTCAGATTTATGGTTAGACACCACATTTTAGATGAAGCAGGAAGTCAGGAGCACCCGTTTACAGGCTACAGATGCTTTAACATCCAACCAAGTTGAAAACTATGGTGCTAAGAAATAAGGTTTCAAGTAGCAATAACACTTCAAAGTTATTTCCTCTTTCATGTTCTCATATCACTGGGCTTCAGGCCCAGATAGCACTAGGAAGTACAGAAATTTATAAGATAGGTGAGCTTACCTGCCAGGCTGGTCCAGCCCGCTCACCATTTCTCCATTCCAGGCCATATGACTTTGCTCACTACGGAAAGCTAACCGAGTAAAGGAGTACTAATGTAATTTCTGCCAGATTAGGGGACAACATTTTGGAGTGTTGGGAACCAAAGCACAGCAGCATCAAGCTGTTAGGTTTGCTCAGCAATCTCATTAAATCTCATTGTAAGATTTTGGACTACTGCAGAGAATATTTTTCCTAAAGTAATCCTGAGAATTTATGGACAGTCTTGTTTTCAGATCAGTGTGAGACTTCCCAGAGGGATCCTTCTAAACTGTGAAACAATTATAATAATTCCAGTGCTGTTGACAGCAAAATGATTGTCACAAGGTTGTGCAGCTGGCCTCTGGCAGAGAAAACACTGAGGTTTCTAATAATTATGCCTTAAATCTTACAATTTATCAGTAGATTTTAGTGAAAAACTAAAAACCGGACATATATATCACTTAGATTAAGGTTTATGGAGATACTGATCCCCAATGTAAGTAGCAAGACTTGCAGCACACTCATGTCAACCCTCTGACTTCACTGCGACTGCAGGTATAAAAACCAGAACCCGAGTTCTCTTTGAATAACAACTTCTTTTTGAACAATTTAAATCTCAAGTACTAAGTTTTCTGTGTCTGCTGCAGATTCATCTTATGGACACCTAAGGTTTAGGCTACAAAATGTGTATGCAAAATGGTATGTTTGCAGCTTACATAGTACTGATCCATCTTACATAGTACGGATCCATCTTACAGTCTTACGGAGAAAAAAATATCCCTTTCTCGTACAGCATACTAATATTGCAAACAAGACTGGAAACTAAACATTCAAGAGTTCATTTTTAAATATTAGCTTACCACAGTTCTACTAAATTCTCAAACTCGGAGTCTATATTATCACTCTGCTCTTAAAGCACGGAGAATTCTCATTAAATGTAGACCACGTATGCCCTGAAGCACTCTGGCTGCACCTAGAGAGGCCAGGCAGTAACCTGTGGATACTGCTTTCTTAACTACTTACTCTGAAATGGTCAGGACTGTTGGAAAGAGATGGAAGCAATGGCCTGCAATAAAGCCGGTGCCTCCTCCATCCCAAAGTGATTAGATGTTATTACACGACAATACCAAGCTATTAGCTTGTGAAGAGCCTACCTTCAGGCTCAAAGCAACTTACAAAACTTGTTTTGCCAAAAAGACAACTATGTAAACCAATAGATGAAAAAGATTTCTTCATACTTAAAAGAATCCCCGGGGGGAAATATGTGCTAATGAAGACATTCATACCTTGATTAGCAGGCTTTAAAAAATGAGTGTTGTACACAGTCATCTAGCAGCCGTTTGTTCTGTTTTGTTGGGTTGTTGGGTTTTTTTGGGTTTTTTTGTTTTTTTTTTCCTAAATAATTTACCTATTAGTACTAAATACATCGTTAAAAGAAGAGAACCAGTCAGTTGGGTTCATCAGTAAAGAACCACCACGTGCTATAAGCCTGCGAGGTGGTACAGGGCACACAGAGTATTACAAAGAATACCTGGTGTATGCAGAGACAAAACTCTGAAGTTAGTACATTAGCATTTAACCTCTCTCAAGGGGGGAGGGGGAGAGGAATGAAACGATAAAGAATTCAGGTGAGTCACACAAAGCCTCAGCAGCTCAGCCAAAAACGTAACTTATGGTAGCGCTTACCAACACCCCAAAAAAACCCATATAGATTGCATAGAATAATTGTATTTTTTCCTGCTTCATCAACCCCCAGGCGAGGAATCAAAGGAACACAGACTGCATCGACAAGGCACCACGTTCTCCTTTCACGACTGTCCGCTCTAACAGCGTAGTTGGTGTTTTGCTCAAACCAGCGTTGAGCCTTCGAACCTAAGTGCCAACGACGCCCCTGATCCGGTACTGAACAGCGAAAGAGTAAACCCACCGAACAGCAGCACTAGTTCACTTTCACTACCCTAAGTAAGTCTTTGTCTCAACAGCAAGGAGCTGCCTACACCGCAAACACGTCACTTATACAGCTGGACCGAGTCGTCCAGCTGGACCGAGTCGTCCAGCTTCGCCGAGAGCCGCCAACCGCACGGTGCCTTCGCCTCCCCCGGCGCGGCCAGCGCACCGACAGCACTGAGCCCTCGCTGCGTCTCGGGGCGGAAAGCAGCTGCCGTGGCTCACCAGGCTGCCGGGAGCCCTCTCGCCGTGCCGGGCCAACGGAGAAGAGGAAAGGCCTCGGGAGGAGGGGAGACCCCCGCCCCGCTCGCCGCCCAGCTGGTTAACTCCGAAGGGCGCCGGGGGACGGGGGTGCTGCCCGGCTCTGACCCGCGCCCGGGACCCCGGCCCGCTTCACCCCAGCCAAGGAGGGACGGAGGCTGCCCAGGGAAGTTACACCGCCGAGGGAAGCTAGCGGCAGAGGGAAATGCAGGCGACCAGCGCCACCCTGACACGGCTGCCCCGCGTGGGGAACGGCGAATGCGCTCCCGGGACGGCAGAACCGGCGGTGGGCTCCCCCCCGGGAGGGGCAGGGGCCGCCCGACACCACTAGGAAAGGAGAGCGGATACCTCTCCCCCTCCCCGCACAGCCCCGCGGAGAACGCAAGCACTCACCTAGTCTGTGCGGCCACGTCGTGCACTATCCCTTCAGCGACCGCGCTGCGAAGGCTGCCCGCCGGCGACCGAGCAGGAAGCCGAGCGGAGCCGCCGCCGTTGCAGAGGCGGAGGGAAGCGCGGAGGCGGCGCGCCCGCCCCCTACCGGTGGCGGACTGGGGACGCGGGCCCGGGCCGGAGCCGCGGCGGTGCCGCCCCACAGCCGCGCCCCGCCCGCCCTCGGCTTCCCAGAGCCCTGTTGCTGCCTTCCCGCGGCCCCCGCCTGCCTCCTGCCGCCAACGGAGAGCCCGTCTCGGGGCCAGACCTCATCCCACTGCCGCCGGTGACTTTCTGCGCGGCCCCCTAGGTCGCCTGGGCTGGGTCAGTGACCATCGCCCCGCAGCTGCTCCTCCGGCAGCCCCCACCGATGGTGGCTGCCTTCCAGGGGGGCAGCGGCACCACCCCAGCACCTGCCGGGTTCCCCCGGGCCGTGCTTTCGGGTGCCGTGAAGAGACTGGGCACGAAGCAATCGGAGCTGGCGTGACGCCGGCGCTTCGCGTCGGAAGGGCTGTTGTACACTACAATTTTCTGGATAATTTATGAAGGCTGATACTCAAAAACTCCCTTACGTGTGTCTGTCCGTAGCCACGCACCCGCCAGTGAAAGACTGAGGGTTCCAGGTGTGCCCAGTAGTCAGCCTGGTGCCTCGGGCCGGGAGGGACCGAGAGACTGGTGGAATTTATGCCTCTTTCGTATTTTAAACATCTTTTGTTTTTCTCTCCGAACACACCAGAAGTTATTTCTGTTACTGAACAGAGAAGGCATTTTCTGCTTAAAAAAAACCCAACCAACCAATCAACCAAAAAAAATCACACACACACAAAACCCCCCCCAAAAAACCAAAAAACAAACAAACAAACAAAAAAACCACACACACACATAAAAAATTAAACCAACAAACATACACAAAAAAACCCCTCCAACCCTCTTTGATCAGTAGGAGAGCTGAGTTGCATTATTGCATAAGAAAAGTTAATCCCTTTCTCTTTATCCTCGACTGTGCTCTGTGGCTGCTGTTTCCTTTTTTTTTTTTTTTTTCCCCCTTTTTTTTTTGTCTCTGTTCTTCCTCTAATCCCACCACGAGCTGGTGTAAGTAGGGAGATAAACCATTTTGTTGTGTAGAAGGTGATTTCTGTTGGGCCAACTCCCTCAGCTGGACTATTGCTTGGATGGGTATAGAAAATTCTGGGGCAGCAGCCAGCCAGGTTCAGTCAATTCCACGACTGTCAAACCACAAAGAGCATTTTTACAAGATCAGTGTGGCACTTCTCTTGGCAGAGAACAAAGCCACAGCTTTGTAGGCCATATTGCACATCATCAAAATCAGGTAGACCAAAAGAAGTTTCCATGTCTTATTTTAACGGTATCTGGTCAACACATCTTTCTTTTAGTGTGTTTAAAATAAAATACTTTGATACCAACTGGTTTACGGTACCGGATGGTTACTCGAACATCAATCAGGTGGTTTCTTTAGTAAATTTTCATAAGACATTGAAATTTCAGGCATGTTGTAATCTCAAAATGAGCAAAGAAATATCCAGTGGGAGCATTGTTCAATAAAACAAAGTCTTCATAGCTTTTCATTCTAACCGATGATATCAATATATCTTAGTTTGACAGTTACTTTAGTGCTTAATATATGAAATTTCTCTGTGTTCCTGATTACTTATTAGGTGATGCTGGCTACATAAAGACTAAGGTCAGAATGCTAAAGGAAGCTGGCTCCTTTGATAAGCAATTGTTTGCAACAGAAGCATTTACAAAAAAGATTACAGAAGTAATCAAATTATTAAAAGAAGAAATAATATTATCTGCACAATAACCAACACCTCAGAATACACCTCTATCAAAGAAACAAATAAGACTTAAGAATGGCTCTGATTAAATCCTGTTGATTATTTACCTGGCTGAAAAGGTGCTACAAGGCACACAGGGTGGAGAACCACACTTCCTTGAAGCCCATAAAAGAATGGGTGTGTCAGTCCTCACAGTGTCTCAAGAAGGCTCTGAGTTCCTATTTTCATCTTTTTTTTTCCCCTCGCTCGATTGCAATGCGATTTTGCCCCTGCCTCTGGTGGATATCTTGCATCGGCTCTGTGGGTCCGGGGGATA
>JANIJG010015031.1:0-10989 GCA_024611175.1 Megaceryle torquata | reverse complement strand
CCTAACATGGATGGAGAAAGTTGTTCTTTCTAGTAGAAATGAATACTTCTTTGGTCTTCAGGTTATTTTTCAAAGTTTTTGCTAAAGTTCAAGTAAATTCAAAGTAATACAAGCTGGCTGGGGTCATCTCTGTGTGGATTTGATAGCTCTTTCTTTTGTTTTCTTTTTTTTGTGTGACATGTATAGTACACTTTCAAATTTTATCCTGCAGAAGCTACTGTTTGTTCATTTGTCATGGTTTAGGGCCGTCACTGCTTTCCCTCCCTCCCTCTCTGGAATGGGAAGAAGAAGCAGAGAAGTGCAAAAACTCTGTGGGTTGTCATAAGGAGAATTTAATACAACAATGCTTCAGGAGGAATCAATGGCCATAATAACAGTAGTGAAACAATATACATGAGAGCTAATGAACCAAGAAATGAGATGCAGCAAAAGTTGTTTGTGGTTTATTTTTTTCTAACTGGTTAAAAGTTTATATTTAGTTGCATGACGAACAGTAAAAGCTCCTACAAATGTCCCTAATTGTTTGAGTTATAATGTCTGCATATACAAATAGCTGATTTGATGTTCTAACTGCAGTTGGCAGTAAAAGCATTTCAGTTTATTTTTATATGGTAATAAAACTTCAATACCATGAAAGTCATTGCTGACATGTTAGACTTCTATCTGTTTTAATATGGCTGTTCACTTAACCATTCCAGTATTGCAGCTTTTGAAGAAATGATAGAGCCCTTCCGACTTCATGAAGATGATAAAGAACAAGAAGTTGCAGATAAAATGAAGGATGAAGAGCCATGGAGGATAACAGATAATGAACTTGAGCTTTACAAAACAAAGGTACTGTATTCTTTAGTGTTATGTTAAAGCTGTTGAACTTTCTCCTACTGTATTTGTGGATATCAATGAGTTCATACTTGTTTTTCTCTCTCTTACATACCTGTTTTTATGATTAGATGCTGCTTTCTATCAGCTAAAACCTTTTAGATGGTTACCAAAAAAAAAAAAGTTTTTGCACTGGGGAGGGATCTAAACTGCTTTCCTACAGTATTTCAGCAGATAATTTAGAATATTATGTTTGACTTTTTGTCTAAACCAATACTTTTTGCTTTGTTAATAAAAAATAAACATACTAGACCTAATTGTCGTGTTGAGGAACAGTTAAAGGTTTGACATTTTTCTCAAGCAGCTGTGCACTGTAGAGACAACTGAGGTATTCCTTCTCAGGTGTTTCTGTGGAGGAGACTTGGGTAGTGTCCTATAACAGGATGTAGATACAGGCAAGGATCTTTAAAGACTGGTATAAGTGTCATTCACCTCAAGTTCTTCAACATGGTCCTTTGTATGTTCCACCCTCACCTTGTTTTTTTTCTGCTTGGGTTTTTAAAACTTCTGTGAGGGTTTACAGTAAAGAAGGTGGGAATGGTAGGTCTTTCTGTGTAAGAAGTGTAGAAGTGTAAGCAGAATTCTGTTTAACATGTAAGTACAGATTGACTGGCAGCTGCTGGTGAGATCTCTTTCAATGGGACATTGCCAAGGGACTGGGGAGGGGGGAGATATTTACAAAGTGCAGTTACTTTATAGTTAATGAACTGATCGATGCTGTGCTGTTTCTCATGTCTACAGACACTGCCAAAACTCCTTTCAGTAAGATAACTGAGGTGATTTATGCTTTTGTCTGTTGATAGCCTGCGAGCTTGCGTCTGCAGAAACAAGCTATCTAGACTTGAGCTCATCTGAGAATGACACAACTATAAGAAATGGTTAACTCAAAATTTTTGCTAGAAAGTTAGTTGACATAAGAGAACTGAAAATTGATGAGGAAGTTAAGACAAAATAGGGTTTAAAAAACAGGGAGGCCCATTACGGAGATGAGCTTACCAAATGAAGATGGAGCTTCCCTTCTGTAACACCTGCTCACTGTGAGCTTATAGGATATAGTTAAAAGAATCTTGAAGAGACCATAAGGGGCTCTTGCTTCCAGAAGCTATGGACGATGGTATCATTATTAGAGGAACTAATCTTAAATTTAAATTAAATCTTAAATTAATCTTAAATTTAGCTTTCACAGTACTTGGCTTATTTGCCCCTTTTAAGCTTACTGCTTGCTTCTCTTCCAGCTTTGCCAACCATAAGTATTTTGGAAAAGTGAACAAAGTGTCAAACTTGAGGTGGAAGTACATGCTTTCTATAAATGACTCATACCAATTGAACATACTCATTTTTCTTGAAAGAACTTTTTCTAGTTTTATATAAACAATCTTCCTAATAAGTCTCATTTTCATTACAGACTTATCGCCAGATTAGGCTAAATGAGTTGCTGAAAGAACATTCAAGCACAGCTAATGTAATTGTCATGTAAGTAAATGATCTGTACTGTTACCCTAACTGATACAGAACTGTAATTAGAAATGTATGTAAGCACAGGTAAGGAGAAAGTTTGTTCATTGCCATTAAGGTATGGAAATACTCAAGGAGGTTTCAGTACTGCAGGTATTTACTAGAAATACAGAGTTACTATGCAGATGAACAAAAAATGGCCTGTGTGGTTTTGTGTTTCTGGTATACTGCTTTGCCTCCACATGTCTGTTGCAGCTCAGGATTCTCATGTCTGTTTGAATTCCACATGCCAACAGTTGCCTTCTCATTCAGATCCTTCCTTTCAGGCTTGGTTTTTTTTTTCCTAGGAAATCTCTGTAGTTAAAGTGAGAGAACCGTTCTGGTGATGGATTTCCATGGAATTACTGTATGTCAACAAGCAGAATGCAGATCATAGGTTTCTTCATTGTGTTTTTCTTTAGGAGCCTGCTTCAATGCTCCATGAAGTACTACTCCAAGTGAAGTTTGAGGGCAAATACTTGTAGTTTTTTCAAAGGAAAATAGTATGGCATGTTTTGGAAGGATTGTGAGAAGGAATATTAGACTTCTGCAACCTTTCATCATAAGAAAAATCTGTATTGTAAAAGCTTAAAAAGTCTTTGAAGAAAGTGTCCTCAACTGAGGAGAGTTCTCCAGGAAGCTGCCTGAATTCAAAAGGGTGGTAAGAGGCCAGAAGTGAGGGATAAATAGGTGTAAAGGGCTGTAGTGCTTAAGATAAGAACTCTCAACTCCTTAACTGAATTCTAAGGAACATAAACAAAAACAAAACTAAAAATGTTAGGAAATTTGATGTAATATCTATCTCTTTGAGCTATCATACTTTAATATTTATATGATATGACTTGTACTCCATGTTCTTTTAATTGTTGAATGTTATTTTTTTTTTCCCCTTGTGAATTGTAGGAGTTTGCCAGTAGCACGAAAAGGTGCGGTTTCTAGTGCACTATACATGGCCTGGTTGGAAGCTCTTTCTAAAGATCTGCCACCAATTCTTCTTGTTCGTGGGAATCATCAGAGTGTTCTTACCTTCTATTCCTAAGAGTACTGCGCATAGGACAGCTATGGTGAAATGGTACTTCAGTGCCCGGGGGAGAGTGACTGACAACGGTCTGTAGTTTATTAACATCACAAAGGCAAAAAGTGACTCTTCTTTCACTATTTCACTGACTTGAAAGCACACAAGGAAAGTCACTGTATTTCTAAAGTTGTGACATCTTGAGTTCTATTCTGTATTTTCTGTAATTTAATCTTGCTTAATGGGGGAGGATTCCTTGTTAGACTGAAGAACATGACAAGCTTTTCGTTTGCTATTTGAATAGCAGCAATAAAATGTTTTATTTTTGATCAATGAAAGGATTATAGATTTATAAAAGCCTTTTAGCCTTGAGGTGCCTTCTGAAATTAACCAAATCTCATCCATGCATCCTGTTTTGTAAATTTATATAGAATGTCAAAATCTGCCTTCAACTAAGAGTTTAGATCAGACTTCCTTTAGTTTCCAGTCTGTTCCATCTTACAATAAGAAAATGAATGCTGCTTTTCAGTCTTCCATTGAGCTATTAGTTCTTATTACTGTACGTTTTCTATTGTTAGAAAGGTTTTGTTTTTTCATTACTATATCTGTTAGATTTAAAGGTGCGAATGGGGGCAGGTCAGTTGAACTAAAATACCTGATGTTACTGTCAAGACTTCATGCTACTAAATTTTTTAACAGTTGAAATTAATTCTACTAGCAGAGGGGGGATCCCTTTCTCCTAAAAATTGACAATATGTACTACTTTGGCACTAGTCTGAGATCCACAGCTAACACTGGCTATCTTGGCGAAGGACACTGCTCAGTCTTTGCTCTGTAGCTCCAATATAAAACCAAATTCAGCTTACTTGCTGAGCCTTTTTGTTATTTACAAATGAGAAGAAAAGGACCTGTCCTAGTTCTTGGCCTATTATGTTTTGGTGTCACTTTCAACTTATTTTTAAACAAAACTCCACTTAAGGCTTGAATGGGGATAATATAAGTAATGTGATGCTATCTAACAGAAAACAGTAAACACTATGTGGAATCTTGCTATCCAATATGAAATGCTAAAAGCCACAGTTCTCTTGCATTTTTCAACAAATGGTTAAAAGGACCACTAGTTACTAGGGGAGATGTTTTTAGGTCAATTCATTCAATTGTCAGAAAATACATTTAGTCTTATTAAATAATACTCAGGTTTGATTGTCTAGCAAGTTACATCTATTCCATACATCCTACTTTATACATTTTCTATGTTCAATAAGGAAACTGCCAATCTTGCGTGTGCTTTCAGTGTGTATTTTGAAAACTCCATAATTTAGTCTGTTACGAACACCTACACAAGAAATTTCACTTGAGCCTTTGTATAAAGGTTAGTAATGTGAACTGTTTTTTAAATTGCTAATATATTTTGGATAGAAAGGATTGCCTAAAAACATTTCGCAAGCTTTTGATATTAGCATTGGACATGCTACTGGATCAGTTTACCAGTGGTTGAGTGACTTTCATTTGAGGATGCACAGAAAAGTTGTATTTTTATGCTAAATACAAGATCAAAATGAAATGTAGCTGTTGCTTTTGAAGGACAAAGAATAATCATTGTGTGGCAAGGTAGAGCTTCAAGCTGTTGTGATTAAAAATAAAAAATATTCTACACAGTGCAGTATACACTGCTGTCAGGTTCTTGGTAAACAGCAATAAATTTTTTTGCTGTTTCTGTCAATTGGATTTGAGACTGTTGAATCATTTCACTTCAAAACCAAACAAACCTGCATGTTTTGCTGCTAAGTGTGAGTTAACTGATGCCAGCATGAACCCGGCTTGTTACAATAAACATTCTAAGACAAGACAGTTTGCAGTAAAAGTGCTGTTTCCTTCCAGGTGAGGGGGTGAGATTCAAACTTACCAATGTATCTATTACAGGTTTTACAGTGTTTTAGGGGATGTCGCATTGAATATGGGATCATTGCCATGTTTCTTGTTTTGCGGGTTACACTTTTTCAACAGGTGGACAGTAAGGCATGGACTTAGTGCTGCTATCTTAAAAAAATAAATCTAAACATGTGCACAGGTACATTTATTTAAAAGGTTTTTTGCCCATTCAGGAAATCATTGCTTGTGATCTTTTTAACACAGAAACCAAATGAAGTGTCTGTATACATGCATATATGTGTATAAAATTATATAAAATATATCTAAACCTGCATATGGGGATAGTTAAGGTAATGTTTGTGAAATAACATAGAATGCTTTTCACATGTGCTCTCAGAAGTCCACTAATGGCTAGGCATGAGTCAAGTTTCAACATTTGCTACACTAAAATGTCAACAATTAATGGTAATTGTTTGCAACAGATGTCAGTTAGTGGCAGTCACTCCAACTTCTGCTTTGATTTTGATGCCAAATTTAGTTACGTTCCAATCATTATTAATTACTTGAAAAATGAAATCACTTATACATGGCAATTCATACCTTCTGTAGATTAGATTTCTTTATAGAAAGACAGTAATAGCTGGAGAAAATCAATTATTTATTTGTTCACTTGTATTTAGGTTTCCTTATACATCTTTTTATATGCTTTTTCTGACATTACATATTTAAAAATAACTGAAAATAATTTAAAGATTTGAGTGTTAGTGGGTAATGGCCCGCTTGTTTGAAGATGTAAGGTTTGATACTGTACTGTAACTGTCACACACAAATGCTTTTCTAATGTTTTAACGTAATTATTGCAGTTAATACTTTGTACCAGGGGGATGTCACTGCAATAAAAGGAAGTGAATTCAATACAACCATCTTGTCTAATACAAGCTTTTTTTTATTGGTAATGGATAGAGAATAATAGTCATAGTTAAAAGGTTAATGATGAAAATAGTTTCTGATATGTGAAAATGCTTATTGCACACATCTAATACTTTATTATGGAATTTGGATAGGGTCATGGGTAGAACTTAAAGCGGTTTAGGTGTCTGGTACAAGAAGTGTTTTGTCCTCAGGAAGGTAGGGGGAATGTTTGCTGACACTGGGTTAGAACAGCAGTGGTTGCATTAAGAAAAATAAACCTCATTTCACTTGCTAAAATTTGTCATGACTTCCCAGAAAACACAGACCATTCTGCAATACATGGTATGTTTAATATGAAATTATTAGTATCTGAAAATTAATTCCTCTTACATACACAGTTTGTTTTGCCTCTGAATGCAGTGAAGGATTGATTAACTTCTCTTTCTCCTTCAAAAGAGTAGTCCACTGGGATTTGAGGAAATACATGGGGGAAAATAACAAAGACTTGGTTGCACAGCTGCTTGGAAACAAAACACATTTGGCCATAACTCCACTGATGTACATTCAACTAGAAGCTAGTTGAAAAATCCAAGTTTAAGAGCATTTGTTTGCTCATATGAAGTTATACTGAGAAGCACTGAAGAACTTATTCAAGCTTGTCAAATTTGGTGGTTCCCAGTGTAGGGATTTTATCTGAAAATTTACTTCTAATAAATCAGACCTCTGTAGTGTTAATTTACTAAATATGTTAAGTTTCTCCGTACACTGAAGTCTGTGCTCTGAGAGTGAGGCTTGGAGGCCACTGGAAAGGCAGTACTTGTTAAAAGTACATTGCTAACTTTTATGGCATTGGCTTTAACGTGTTTCAGTGGGTGAAGAGGTAGACCAGTTACATAGCAGTTTTTCTAGATTCTCTGTTGGAGAAGTGGTTGATCTGAACAAGTGACTTGATGCTTTTGAAGGTTAAAAACCAAATAATTATCAAGACTGATATCAACACTTGGCTACATAATCACACAGTGAATAGTCACAGGGCCTAGTAACCTGTTCTGGTTTTGAAACAGGAAGGCAAGACTTCTGGCCCCTGAAGAGTGCATCAAACCTTTCTTGCTATCTTGCCTCTGGACTGTAAGGCGTGAACAGGCTTGCAGAATTAATGCTGCCATTAGGTTGACAGAAGCCAATGCCTGCAGCTATGTGAGGGTGAAACAAGCTGGTGGATATTACTGCTTTGTTAACTTTTGAACTGGAAGAGCAATAGCATGCACCTTTCTCTTGAAACCCAAGTTACTTCTTATGCCCAGGGGTCTACTTCATGCTGAAGAAACTGTCCTTGGGGCTGCATATATCAAAACATTCTGACAAGGTGCACAAGCAGAAGTTACCCCTGTGACCAGATATAAGTCAAACTCATGCTGCCTGCTTCTATCCCTCTTATTCCTGGTGTTGGGAAGCACAGAACAGATCGAGAACTGGCAGCTTGAGAATAGTTTCTTTGCCAGTCTCGCCCTTGGTCTGCTTGCTCTCTTTCTTCCAGAAAAGGCTGTCTCTGAAGCTCTAGGAGACTGCTTTCAACAGTGCAGTCTATCAGGTTCTCTCTTCCCTGTCTGCACTGCTAGCTTGCCTGCTTCTGCACGCCACCGTGTAATGGCGGAGAGGGAAAACGGACCGTTCAGGATTCAAAATGTCAGGCAACGCTGAGTGTAACGTTTTAACCGCCCTGCCCCCACAGAGCCCCCTTTCGCGTTCCTCGTGCCGGCATCGCCCCCCCCGGCAGCCCGCTTGGCGCTCCTGTGGGCGGAAGGGGTGTCCCCTCGCCCTCTGATTGGCTGCTGCGGGGGGCGGGCCGCTTGTTCTGTCGCTTGAGGCGGCCGTTAGGCCGTCGGCCCGGTCCGGAGGGAAGAGGCTGCCGGCTTGGAGGGTGGCGGGCGGGGCGGGGTTGCAGTAACTCCGGCTTGGGGAGGGCGGCCGGTGCTTTCTGCCGGCAGCTGGCTCTTTGTCGCTTTCCAGAAGCCTGCGGTTCTGGTAAAGAGCTGCACTGTTCGCTTATGCGCGGTGTTGTCTGCTGGAAATGTATTTTTTTTATTATGCTGCAGTGAAATTTTGCAAGAAACGCTGTTTACACGAGTCCAACGGCTGTAGCGCCTGGGCGCGGGAAAAGGGCCTCTCAACTCTGCTGCACAGCTGTGGGTATGAGGAAAACTGGCCCTGATGAGCTGTAGCCAAAACAAATTCTAGAGTGAGGCTCAGCGTCTACGAGTCTCGTCTCTGTAGTCCCTCAGTCCCCGTCCACAGTAATAATGACAAAATTCTGTTAATGCAACCCGATTTTTAGTGCGAGAGATGGGAAAGAACTCTCTCTCCGTACGGTTTGAAGCCTCCGGAGCGGCAGCGCAAGGGGGCACTCTTGTCCTCCCGCACTCCGGGTAATGTCCGAACGGCGCTGGCAGCCCCACGCGTCTCGCACGGTTCCGTCACTCTCCTGGGATAAATCGCTTCATGCTTGGAGTAAACGCCTGTCGCCACTAAATGCTGCATTACATTTTTTCATAGCTTTGACTGTGGGTCGGAGAAAAATTCAGGGTGGGTTGTTTTTTTTTTGTTTGTTTTTTTTTTTTTTTTTTTTTTTTTTTTTTTTGTTTTTTTTTTCTCCCAATATCTGGGGGAAAAATATTCTGGTTTTGTTCTAAAGGACTAGGGAATCTCCATGGAGATGCTGCCTGTTGAGTTCAAAGAGCGTTTTACCACCAAGTACCCACCATTTCATAAAGCACTGGGTGATGCTCATTTTCCTCAGTGGCTGTTTCCAGCTGTGTTAGCCTTAGAGAACAGAAGAATAAATGCTTTGTGCAAAGAGAGAAGAGATGTTAGACAAGACAACAGACTTGACGTGTCCCATCCAGTTTCAGAGTGATCCATAACATTTTGACATGGTATTTTTTCTTCCTAAGGAACAGCAAATGTCCACCACTTTCTAGAAGTATAGAAGTAGAAGCAAGGTGATAGAAAGAAACTTTACATCATCCCAAAATATTCAAGTACTTGCTATTTAAAGTATTGGAGTAAACTAGTATAGCACTAGACATTTCCAAGCTCATTAAGCTTGAGAAGAGCTTTATCACTGTTGAAGTGTTTTACCACTAATAACTAAATCTTGGAACACCTCTCTGCAATTAAATTTGTCTCTGAAAAACAAATGGTAAAATGGAGTCACAAGCAAGGGGTTTCCACAGGCCCTGGGTGAAAATTAGCTGGGATTAGCCTCACCCCCAGCCATGTACAACCATTTCTTTTTTCAGACCAAGGTGCCTGACTGGCTGGTTTAACTACAGTGTTGAAAATTATAGGGACTCTTGAACAATTCCTTTATCCTACTGCTACTGATTACACAGATTAACATTTAGAATAGTTACTAAAAAAACAAACAAACAAAAAAAAACCAAACCAAAAAAATTATACATGAAGAAGGGGATGGGATATGTGTACAAAGAATATGCCACATAATCTATTGTTAGGCTGTGTATTTTATGTTTATTTTGGTCAATTTTGGTTGCTCATCTCTGATTGTCAGTGGAGTTAAAAAAAAACCCCACAAACCAAGAAACAAGAAAAATAAAGTGCAAAAATGCAATGCAATGCAATAAAGAAGTTTTGTTGCTTGTAGGGAAATGTAGTAGTTTAGGCACTGGTAACCTAGAAATCATAGCAGGTGAAAGCACAGAGGCTGCCAAGAGGAGCACACATCAGAGGAAATGACAGTTTATGGAGTCAACCAAACAGTCATTCGCAGTATTAACATGAAATCAAGACTAACCACAGAATAGTATGGGCTTTCACATGGGATTTTGGCTGACCTAATAGAGAATTTCATTTTACTTCTGATTGCATGGTTGAATGTTGAATCTTTATTCTCTTTAAAATCTTTTCTGTATCTTTTTTATATATTACAACTATCAGTAGTAGTATTTCAGACATGGTAGGATATATTGGGAAAACTCAAGCTTTGTCAAATGCATGTTAAGCCTTACTAAGCCCTTTTTATTCATGATGTTCTTATTTTAATTGTATTGCAGGGTTTGGGGATTGCTACTTTCTTCTTCTTGCCATATTTGCAAGCACCTAGAAAAATGAGTGTTGATTTTTGGCTGGGACCTGGGAGTCACCACAATGCAAACAGTACTTGTCAACTCTGGGAATGGAGCATGCTCTCCAGTGAGAAAACAGATCTGACCTTTTCCATCCTGTATTATTGGCCAATCTTGAAATTCTTACCTCATTCTAGAAAACTTACTCTGTCTCAGACACAGAACATTACAGTATTATTTCATGGTATGGAGTCTGTCCTTGCAAATGTGATTGAAGGAATGATGAGGTTCTTTCTAAGACTTAAAATTTTCATAATGGCAGTAGTAACGGTGGGCGTGATAAGGTCACATTTGGCAGATTTTTGAAGTTTGTGTTGTTCATCCTCCAGGTGAGCTGCCACTGAGCAATTATTTATGGGTAGGGTATGATTTCCTTCTCTTAACTTTAAAAAACATTGGAGAAACTCTTGCTCTTCAACCCACCCTCCTGGCCCTGCTTTAGTATCAGAGATGTGAACTTAAGAAATGTTTGGTGTTGGAGAATGGCTAGAAGACAAGGGCCGTGTACCTTTAAAGGGAATGCTTTCTGAAGCAAGATGTTAAACTCAGCAGTAGTTCTCACAAGAAACAGCGAGACCAGCATGTCCCTGAGCACAACAGAACGTTGTGGTTAAAGGACTGAGGATGTAGATACGGTCTGTGAATGTGAGGGGGATGGATTCTGGAAATGTG
>JANIJG010015030.1:42223-54968 GCA_024611175.1 Megaceryle torquata | reverse complement strand
TTGGGGCAGGAAGACACTTGGAAATTCCTTGCTGCTAGCCCTTTCTTCTTGCCTTCTCTTCTTCTCCCCCCGCCCCTACCCACACAAAAACCAACTTTAGTTGATGTTCATTCTGTAAGATTTTTTTCATTTGACTGACTGACCTTGAAAATTGGGCCACATTATGATCAATGACCAGCTTCATCCCCATCAGGCTAACATCAGCTGTTTGCCCAGCTGGCAATCCTCACTAGAATGGTGTGAGCTATTTTTAGTTCATCTTTAACTATCTTTGGCACACCCTGGGTGCAGCTGGAAGCGTTCTGCACACATGGGCACAGGATATCTGCACAGCTGTGAACCTGGTAGCCCTTCTTTCCTACCTAAAAACCTATTTTGCAGTCATTTGATTTCCAGAGTGAAACATGGGAGGATAGGCCATGAAGTTAATTTCCAAAAACATATAAGGGAGGTTCTGGGATTTGCTGGCAGAACCAGGGAAGATACAAAATAGAACAAGGCCCTCGACATTTTCCAAAATGAGAACTTGCACACCCTAGGAACATTACCCTTTTCCTTTTACACAGGATGTTCAAAACTCGAACAAGAGCGATTCATTTTTTCTTGAAGGAGCAGAAAAATATCCAAGAATTCTCTAAGAAGACTTGTCCATAGAGCAGTATCTGTTTCAAGACAAGATGGAAAAATACCTGTCTTTTAGTAGCATGCATATATGAGGAGCAAATCAAATGTTTACTTATCAAATATATCCACGTGCAAATATCTACAAAGTTTTGACACTCAGAGGACATTTTCTATTTGCCTCTATTTTCTGGATTTGGTTATAAATGCAGGATTATTCTCACAGCTTATTTTCTCTTTTTCTTTTGCTCCCCTACCTTTTTTTTTTTTTTTTTTAATTACACATTCCTGGGTGTCTGCCTAAGGGAATTTGGATGTTCTCAAAGAAAGGGAATGCTTAGGTCTGTCGCAGCAAGGAAAAATAAGATGTGTTTTTGCTGGAAATTGCTACGGGGGAAGAAAGGGATTGGAGAAGAATCTAAGTATTAAACCCCATGTAAGTCCAACTCCCTGTTGTGAATTCAGCAGCAGTTTACAGACAGTTTTTATCCGTGTGTCTTGCCCTCATTTTCAGAAATGATTTGTATGTATGTTAAACACATAGCAACTTCAACCTCTAAAAATGTTAAAACCTCTCACAAATGAGCTTATGTGTAAATACTGTTGGGTAAACAATACTCAAAAAAGTCAAGACTCTGTAACAAATAATTGGATATGACGACTACAGCCATGAAATGCTTTTGCCAGGGGCAAAAAAATTCATAATCTTGCTGCTGAACCATAGCATATCTTATGCAAAATGCATGTCTTTAATATTTATTTAGACATGTGCAACGGGATATGAAGCTATGGTGTGTCTCAAATCCCCTGGAGGAAGCTTGTGGAGCCAACACATCACAGTTTGCTTTTGATGCTGTGTTCTGTAATATCCTTTGTATGTGTTTTCCAGCTCTACATATATAAGATTAGAAGCAAAACAGATCAATTCTCTAGCAGAAATTTTGCTATGTGGCTTGAGAAGTGGCAAAGCATGCCTTAGCATACCACCACCCCACATTTCCTGCTTCCTTAAAAGTTTTATTAGGAGGGAGGCACTAGCAGTAATGATATGTGATGCTAATGAAGCATGACTATCAGAGGGCAGTCCACTCTTTCAGGTGTATTCTAGGGATTTACTAGGAGTGGCTATGCTAAATGTACTTTCAAACTATAGATATACTCTATTTCTGCACAGTGGCAGATATCCCTTCTCGCAAATATCCCACAAAGTATATTCCCACTTGTACACAGAACCCATCTGGAAATGCTTCCAATTGCACACAGTTCTTACGTCTTTGTTGAGTATATTCAACAATATGACCAAACAAAATTGAAGGAAGCATAAACTTTTAAACGCACGCAGCACAAGACAGTCCTTCTCAGATTTGTGCAGCTTTTTCAACCCCAGCTAAGCAGTGGAACTGACATCATTTTTATCTAAGGACACTCTAACTTTTCATTTACTCCTAAGCAAGCAATTTAGAGTGGAATAGTTAAAACACTCTCTGAATTCTGTGAAAAAGGCAATGCAGTTTCACCTTGTTACTGCTACAGGTCCATTGTGGTCAGCTATTTTCTTTGCATTGCTTCGCAGCCTGTTAACAACTCTGGACTTTGGGGTCAACAGCATGAACACAATTACCCACCTCCCTTTTTACTTCACATGCTCCTGGGAGAATATTCTGAGTCATCTGTTGCCAGCACCAGTAGGTCTGCAGCCCCTGTAAGTGTGTAAATTAGTTCAGGGTCAAAGAATACAAAAATCTCTTCTCCCAAATGTTGGTCACTATGTTGCCCTTAAAGTCACACCTGTCACAACAATCCCATCCCAAATACACTCTATGCCCAAAAGTCATCACAAGAGCCATGAACTGCAGGGTTCCAAGATATTAGGGGGGGTTAATTTAACTTTTTTTATTTTTAAAGATTTCTCACAGTGAAACAGCATAAATAATGAGTGACAGTTCTGTTCATTCCTAAGAGGTGCATGTTCCCTTGCTGAACTCTGCTTTAGTACTTAATTCACTTCAATGCAATTAACCACAGAGAAGAAACGTCCCTTGTGAGCATGAAGGAATGATTCGCAGAAACTGCCACCACTGCTAACACAGCTGTCACCAGAGCAAGTAGGATTTAAATCCCAGCTGGGACTCCAGGAACTCCCCCAAAGCAAGCCATCCAGAAGTCAGATGATTAACTAGTTCTCCACTTCCCAGCTTAGCCACGCTATGGTGGAGATAATCCTGACAGCTTTTGCACTGAACAGCTCCAGGCTTCAGTCAGATATGACAGGCTTAGTAAACCTAAGTAAGGACCCATAGCTGGGGCTGAAGGTAGTCAGATGTGGATTGTGCATTTCTTTTTTTTTTTGTCCTGACAGAGGTAATATTTTACTGCCATAAAGCCTGATGAAAAGCAAGCTAGTTGCCAGAGCATTTTTTGTTCACTTTTGTAAGCAGAAGAGCAGTTTGGGACTTGGGAACAGCATCCTCCAACTAGGACCTACCATTCCTCTCCAGAAACTCTGCTTAGCTTCAGGAAATACAGATTGTACATTAAAATTAAATCAAGATGCCACAGTTCTCTCTGGAATGAGACAGGATTAGAATACTGTACTAGAATACCAAAAGGGAAGATCAAATTCCATTTTGGCATCCAGAACCAAGCTCTGTAGCATTAGCACATTTTCTGGCTCTCTTTTGGCTTATTTAGACAGTAGCACTGACTCTGAAATTATATTTTTCATTATTGTAAAGCAGTAATTATCTCTCCCTCTTTTGTTCACATTTGTCATAGCAACTTCCAATCAAGTGCAGAAACTTATTCGCAAGATAAATGGGACTGAGCAAATCTGAAATTCAGCATCACTTCTACCTCCAAGGCAGCAGATAAAGACAATGTTCCTGGAAGAGGAAACGATTAACAAAAACATCTGATGCTGAAAAAAACCCCAAGACTCAGCCCCTTATACTTTTACGAGGAAATCTACCAACATAGACTAAAACAATATCCCATTTTCTTAAACTAGCATGGAAGAACCAGCTGAGGTATATATTGTCACATATAAAGAGAGGCTAGAAAAACACAACAGATAAGGTAGAAATGTAATACTTTGTTAAAAACAAGCTATCACTGAAATACTGATGATACTAGAATAACTGCTGGAAAAATACTTCAAGATTGGCACTGCCCAAGACAATGTGAAAACTCCTTTTATCCTAAAATAGATAAAACAGGAATCCGTATCAGGGAGTTTCAGTTAATGGCTTTCCTAACTAAGTTTCAAAAGGTTGCTCATGGCTGTCAGATTGCACTACCAGATTTCCACAAATGTTTAGAAAAGTCAAAGGGGTTTAATAAATCGTGTGTTAAAAGCTGTGTTCAAGGAATAAGAGTTTATGCCCTAGGCCTAATCATTTTAATATTCTTCAACTGCCCTATCACAGGTTACCAGAAAAACATTTGATAGCATTGCATGGCCCTTGTAACATCTTGTAGTAATCCTCAAAAAAAAAAAAAATCTGCTTGCGACTAACAACATCCAAAATGTTTGACATACTATATAAAGTGCACTGACATAATAGACAGATATGAATCCTGTCCCTTGCAGCAGAAAACTAAGAGTGCTTCAAGGATGTCTATTTCATCTCCTTTTACTTCTCCTTGGAGGCAGGCACTACTTATGCATATTATGTTCATATTGAGTTGTATGCTACAGGTAAAACATTGCTAGTGTGACCTTCAGGCAATCAGAACAGCTACAATCAATGTCATAGCTAATATGACCTGACAGGAAACAGAAAATAGACTTTCAGATCTTTTTCTGTACTTTACCTGTTCTAGTTTACTTAACTGGGCTTCCCCCACCAACATCCTTTATTCATATATTGTATCAAGTATATCAATACCTTTCAGTCATGCACAATGCTGCTTAAGCATACTGTGGAATCAATGATAGGAAGAGATGGAGGTATTAGAATAGGGTAATGACAAGGGAATAGTGAAATCAAGGATACCTGTAGATAAGCAATAGAACAGAGTCATTTTAATCTGTTCAGGTTTGTTGGGGTTTTTTTGTTTGGTGGTGGGGGTTTTTTTGTTTGGTTGGTTTTTTTTTGAGATAAGCATCTCTGTTCTCAGCATATATATTACACCTTTAGTTTCCCTTTTCTCTGCATTCCTGTCCAGAAACAAAGATTTTGAAGCCACACGTTTAGTCAGCACACGCCAGTAGCTACATTTCTCAGTGCAGGACTCAGACACGTTTTCGTAGCAGCTACTGACAGGCTGCCTGTATATCAAGTACATAATTTCCACTATTCTACTTGCTGTCTACAAAATTACAAATGATGAGATTTTAAAAAAGACTGATTATTATTGTCATATCTCAACTTCCCTTACACCCAGGAGAGTTTCCCTGACGTCTTTAATAGGAACAGACTTTGGCCAACAGAGCACTTTTGAAAATCCCCTCCTCAGCAGCAGGAGGGAAGCACAAGCCACCATAACCACATTAAGAAATATCAGAAACATATAAGCTGTCTGTTACCCAGATCTACTCAAAAATTAATACCCCCACCCTGCAGAAATGATAGACAGACAGACCTCTGACCCCATGTGGAGATGATCACAGCAGCGAGGGTTGCAATTCTAAATAAAACCTTATGCTCTCCACAAAGACTGCAAAAGGCAAGGCAGAGAACAAAAAGAAGGGGCCAGAACAGCAATTTGTTCCATATTCTTCCAGGAATATATTCTTTTTTGAAACAGTCAAATCTTCTTTACCTTCTCATTACTTGCTCCGAGATCGCTAAGAAAGCAAGACACAGTCATTCAATTTCCAGGTGAACTCATAACAATTTGGGCTTATAATAGGAAGATAAACATTCCTGCTATTGCTTATTATTCTGCTAATTGCTCCTATTTTATTTATTCCCCAGCAATAAGCAGGATTCACAAAGAGGGGAAAATCATCCTCCAAATG
Organism: Megaceryle torquata; assembly: GCA_024611175.1. Lineage (NCBI taxonomy): Eukaryota > Metazoa > Chordata > Aves > Coraciiformes > Cerylidae > Megaceryle > Megaceryle torquata. The sequence continues at coordinate 49,384 of JANIJG010015030.1, read as the reverse complement.
GCACATTACAAACATAAGGCTTTGTAAGGGGTGATAATGTACAACAGAGCACGGGAGTTACCGGTGTTAAGATGCTGCTACAAAACTGGCTGGAAAAAATGTTTCTTTCCCCTCTAGCAGGGTGTGTGCATGACATGAGCTGAACCACCAAACCTTCATCAGGAATTTTACCCACATGAAAAGCACATACCACAAAAAAGAATAAATAAAACCCCAATTTTCTTTCAAAAACTCCCCCCACTCATCAGGAAACTTTCTCCCAACCTTTGCACAATGCTACGCCTCACCGCGGGTGAGATTCGGTGGTGTAAACATAGGTGTCCCGTGGCATTTCAGCTGCTTTGGGGCATGTGAAAATGTCTCCAGGAGGCTGACAAATGAGACAGGACCTCATGCCCTTCTGGGCAAATGCAGGCCCAAGTGAGTCGCCCTAGGGCATCTAGCACTGGAATAGGGTCTGATGCTTTGGCAACTGAATCCCACCCACAGTGTGTACCTCACCAGTATCAGAGTCTGCATGTTCAGATCTTTTGGGTTTTCCTTTTTTTTTTTTTTTGTTATGAAAACAATTTGAAAGCAAGAGAGTAAAAAGCATTATCAAGGCATGGAGAGACGAGAGAAGGTGAAGGGAGAAAATGAAGAAAAGAACACAGACTAAAGTGCAGAGTCTTGAGATCTCCAGAGAGGGATCCTCGGGCAGGAAATCCTACTTACAAGGCTCTGTGTGGCAGCCATCTACTCCTGCAACAGTCACTCACATTTGCATTTACTTTCTATCCCACCTTCCAGAGTGGAACAGCATTTGAGTGCTGCACAGTGCTAACAAGTGGTGATAATCCAACAGATTTCCTAGAAAATATTATGGGAAATTAAGTTTTCACTGCCTGGCTCATACTACTAATGTAAGAACATGAGCAAGAGTACAGGGGACAGCTGGGAGGGGAGGATCTGCTGCTGCTTAGAGGGGAGGGATATTGTACACTTTGCATAAAGGCTCCAGGACCAGAAATGATCCTATGCCAACGTCAGCATCTGCCCCTGAGTTGTAATATTACTTACTCTGTAGCTGCTTAATTCCATCTGATGTATTTAGGGTCAGCTGATGGGTGAAAAGCTCTGCTCTCCAAACACATATTCTGCACTCAGTAGCCAAACCATTTGTGCTCTTCCTGCACCTGAAAAAAAAAAAAAAAAAGTCACTCCAACGAACATAAAGAACTTCTTCATACTGAGCACAGAGAATATCACTGTTGCCTTAAAGGTATCAAAAGACTTAGTTCTTAAGAAATATTTTCTGAATTACTTCAGAGTGATTTCTTAAGAGATCACTACAGCTGATAGTCAAAATAAGTCATATTACAAACTGTATTCTACAAAGGTCCTCAGTTAAACTGCCAGTTACACCTGAGAAGACAGGAATTGCATGTGTATATGCCATTAGGTTCCCCGAAGGATTAACTGGTAAACAAGGGCAGAATATCACAGTATTCATTCACCATTTCTGTCCACACGTGCACACTGCACGTAACTAGATACTGAGGTACAATGCAAGGCAGTAAGACTCCCAGTCAACCCATTTTCCACACTGAGGAGCCTCCCTGGCCTGCCTGCCAGAGATATCTGTCATTGGAAGCTCCACAAAACTCAGAACCATATATACACAAAAGAAGCTAACTCAAAAGCCTCCCAGTGTAAGTCAGGGGGTTTACACTCATTTTGCAGTGGTATAAAATGGTTACATCCAGCAGAGGCAAACAAGGAATCATCTGTTCCATGCTGCACATGCACTCAAACAACAGGACCTATCTTACAGTCAAGGTAATGTCAGTTTGTTTCTAGGAGCAGACAATGTTTTGTCCCTCCTCCAAGGAAATCACAGAGGAATTTACATTGCAGAATGGACTGCAAAGCACCAAGTTCAATGGGTACACATTCTGCTGAGTTCAAGAAAAAGGATGAAAAATTCATAGCACGCTCATTTGTATTAGTGTTAACTAACACAGAATGAATCAGTGCACTTAAATACAACTGTAACAAGCATCAGAATTCTTGCATGCAACCTCTTAGCCCATTCAGGAGAAAAATAAAGGAAAATATCAATTTCATACATCAGATTTCATTAAATATATATCACCAGATCCACAAATGTAAAAAAACCCATCCGAGGTAAACAAACAAGCAAAATACAACCAATTATTTGCAACTCTACCATTAATGCTCAGTCTCCTCCAGTCTGAACCCACTTTAAAAGGTTCAAGTTCAGACTGTTGGAATGCAATGTATTCATGTTTGATGCTACAGCCAGAAAAAAATAGAGACAGTACCAGCTCCATGTCCTTGTCTCAAATGCCTTCTGTCCAGACCTTTGATGTGGATACAGAACACACACCGCTCAATTTCATGTCAGCGCTCCAGTTTACTTCACTTCTTGCTTTACATACAACATGTGTTCACTTATTGGAGGTTTTCTGCATATTACATCACTTTTACAAGTGACCTCATGAACTTGCACCACTAATTCAAAAGGCTTAGCGACATTTGCTCAACATTTCTTTGAACTTACTTCTGCTAAAGGATGGGCTGTTGAACAGAAGTTCATCCTCTGGCAAAAATAATAGAAAATAGGCTTTGGTATCTGTTAAAAACATGTGTATCAGCAGGCAATCTGCTGTTACAACAGGGAATTACTTTTGGTAACGCAAAGAACTTTGATCACACCCTTATACTCTGTTGAAATACATTCACCCCTATTGTCTTATGCAGTTCCAGTGGCTAAGCTACTTCAGCTTCAATTACTGCAGCCTGGCTCTGACAGATCACAGCATAGAGTAGCCACAGTACATTATTCAGAGTCCTATTCTATAGCTGTTTCCAAAGTATTCCAACTGAACTTGAGGACGTAAGGCATCCAGCAGTTTACCGTTCTCAAACACTTTGCACTGAAAATATCTTTTTTCTTTCTTTAAAAAGGCATTTTTTGTACTTTAGAGAAAAACCCACCTTTAATTAAGAGTATAAACAAACCATGCTGCCAGTTTTCATTTGAGATTTCTAATGAGTTACTTCCTAGTGTCGCAAAGATGTAAAATTTTGTTTTCTTGTTCAGATTTGTTAACAGAGAAACGTGAGAAGAATGAATGGAGGAGAAAGAAAAAAAACAAAACAAAAAACCACCCAGAGTGCAGTGCAAAAACAATGTCTGTTTCTTCACTGAAAATGGCCTCTGTCCCATCTGGCTGTTAAGACAGTCTTTGCTGTAGTGTCAGAAGCAAGGTTCATAAAGAAACTCAAGGGTCATTTCTTTACCATTTGGGGATTTGAAGCCTTGTGTTACAAAACCAGATGTTCCAGGGATAAAGACAGCCACAAAACCCACCTTTTCAGTGATGCACCTGCCTCCCTCCAGCCTCCCCAGAGTGGGGCATCCCAAACTTTAACAAACTTTTCTATTCTAGGCCATTGCTCTGCAAAATAGGAAAATCAGAGGGGAAAACTCAATCCGAGTTTCCCCAAGGTCAGCGTGCATGGTCCAGCCACTGAAATACTGAATAAAAGAAACAGATGCCAACTCCTTGTACCTCATCTAAGTCAAAGTGGCAACTGCTGTTGTGCTGAACATAGAGCACTTCTACTATTAATTATATTGCCAGGACTTCTCCTGATGTGAGCCTTCAAGAATATGGGAAGTTATGTGCCGAATATACGAACTCTACAGGCTGCAAGAACAAGAGAAAATATCAATCTTGTCAAAAGTAAGGCACATTCAGCAACAAGAGAGTTGCTGGTAATATCGTTCCAGAGATGAGTCAAGTCTTGCAACTCTAATTCTAGTTTAATTGCTTCCTAAACCAGGACTTCAATAAACACCACATTTTGGGCCTACATTTAAGCATTACAAAGGCTCTTTCATTTTTACATATATTCTAGAAAATGACATTAAGTCTGAGTTCATTTAAAAACCAAAACAAACAAAAAAAACCTATGGAATTAAAACATATCCACAAATCTGTCTTTAGTCACCTATTTTTTTTACTTTCCCTTCTATTTATGACTTCTATTTTATGAAGCTGGACCCACTTTTTAAATAATTTTTGGACCCACCCATAAGCATGTACCAAATATTTTTGCCACACACATCCAATTACAACTTGCTTAGTCTCAGACAAGGACTTTACATCACGACACTGGTGCAGAAGGAATAAAATTTAAAACCACATTTTTATGGGGTCAGATTTTTCCACAAAGGTGAAATCTCATCTCAGTTGTCATGTATAGTTTTCCCACTTGAGTTTATAAAATCGTTTGTCCATTACATCATATTTACTTGAAACAGACAGAAACATTCATGTCAAGAAGAGAGAAATTAACTCGAGAGAGAAATAAGAAGTGAAGTGACAAGAACAGGAAAGTTTACATTTTTCACATGTTTGTTATAAAGGAAAAAAAATAGAAAACATAAGTTCACAAAGCACGCGCTATGCTTTCTACAATTGATCTCCACATCCAGTTCTTGTTTCTCCCTTCTTCAAGCACAGGGAAGATAATTTTTCTAGATATGTGCATATGGCATTTAGCACAACTGCCAAGGACCTCCACACTTGACTAAAATACAGAGGGAGAGAAAAGGAAAAAAAAAAAAAAAAAAAAAAAAAACCAAACAAAACGCCACCAAAAAAACCCCAAACCAAACCAGAGCACACAGTTTAATCTCAACAATTCTCTAGATAGAATATTTTCCCAGAAACATCCAGCCCTTTAAAGCAGCATTCTTCTTTCACCTATTTGCTGTGTTTCATAAAACTTGGGTTTTGTATAGAAAGATGCAGGGGGTGTTAAATTAACTGTCATGTCAGTCCAAGAATTTGACACAAAACAATACAATATATTGTTATCTTATAAATCTAACCCAAGCTGGAAACTGGCCAGTGCTGCACCACTTGAAATACAGTTTCCATATTGTCACATTATTTTAAATACATGAGTAATAATATATATCAAAAGCAGACTTTTTTTTTTTTTCACATGGGGAAAATAAAGGAAAACACAAAGTTTGGCTATGTTTTAATTATTAAGTTATCCCAAATCCAAAGAATAATCCCCAGGCAACCATAAATTTTGTGGTGTCCTCATTCAGTTGAAAAGTCACTGCTGCATCTGTGGCTTGGGGGGCAGGGATGGGAGAGTTCTGTCGATCAAATAAACCACAGTGCTTAATACATACTTAATATTGCATAGTTTATTGGAGCAGATAAAACAGACTGAGAACATTACTTTAGCCCCATGGTATACAGCAATTATATTCATTGTCACGTGCTTTCTCATCGCGTACCCTTAGATCCCGATGGCAGAAAATACCCAATGCCAAGCAAAGTCTGAGAAGATGCAGACCCTCTGTGCCTCTCCCTCACCCAGTGAAGGCTGACCAAACTAAAAAACATCTCGACTGAAGCAAATACCCACTAGATGACCACTAATTTTAATGAAAACAAAGGAAACTATAATGAGCGTGTGCCTTGCAATTCTGTTGAGTTCAGTACATAAGAAAATTTAAGTTTACAACTCCCCACTATTTACTAAATAAGCCTGGCCAGCAGGACAGCAGCCTTCCCTCCTGCTAATAAAAGACAAAATACAACTCACAGCGTGGCTGTCCTACCCATTAATAATTCACATCTGGGCCAATATCAATCTGTCGGTCGATGCTAGGCAATCTTTTTTTGGTCAGCAATGTCTTTGTCCCTTCAGCTGGGCTGCAGAAGGAGATCTGCAGCTAATGAAAAGTCAACATAAGTCTCTTGAACTCTATGCACGTGTTAGTTTACACACCACTCATAACAAGAGCTGGCAGTTTCATTTTGTAGTTTAGTTTTCTGATTTATCAGTCTTCAAATTAAATTTTTACCCTTTTTTGCCTGGATACAATTTCCTTCAAAAACTTTATAACACGATAAACTTTCACAGGCTGCAACTCATCCTAAAGAATTCTCTGATCTGGGAAGTTTAAAAATACCAGGGGAGGACTTTTTAAAGCTGCTAAGAAACATTTCAGACTTGAATGCCAAAACCTAGGTTCAGATCGCTGTTTACACACTTGACACTTGTGGGAATTTAACTTTTGAAAACAGCAGACCTTACAAGATATAGCTGCAGAGTTTCTTGATTGACTGCCTGCTCCTGAAATCCTGCCGAGTTCTGCAACTTTGCCTTTCTGCTGTGTGATATGTAACTGAAGAATACCATTGGAGGAAAGAGAGTTTGTCTTGAATATACTGGCATTGAAACACATTGATCTGTAGCTAGTTACGTATCAAGCAAGTTCTGCAAATTATTATGTTTCCATGAGTTTACTGGAACATGAGTTTGCCTGTCACAACACGTGATGCTTTTATCTTTCAAGACTAACTGGTAAGCTAAATTTAAAGTTACATGCCTAACTGCATTAGGCAGATGAATTCTGAATTGCCTACCAATCCCAACCGCACAACGCTCACACCCTTCTCCAATAGGAAACAGAAACAGTGCCACATGACTCATCTGAAATTCAAAGTTATCTGAATTTCAAACACTAGATTAACACACTGAAAAACGCAGCCACAAATACCAGCACTGAACAGGAGAGAAAGAGTATATTCAGCTTCATAAGATATTCCTTCAGAGGATATGCAAGTTAAATTAATCAAAAAACTATTCACTGTAGACTTTCCTTCGGATTTAGTTAAAATGTAAACAACCCTTGAAAATTTAGTTTGTTTTTCCCCTTCCTGTGTTATGCAATCTACTCAAGTTACACAAGGCTGTTTTTTCAGCTGGATCACAACATGGTAGCATTTGTAGACCAGTGCTGATGTTTCATTAATGATCTCTATAACAAGAAGATCATTGTTTTCTTTTATGTAAATGCTGGCTAAGTTACAATCACATTAAAATCTACTACATTCTTTTTGGTGGCCCAGTATCAGAGAGAAGGTTGTGCTTCCTACCAGTAAGGACACTCAAACAATGTGCAGGATATTTTGGGTGACTGCCTGGTGATTAAAAAAAAGCCACACAGTTAATGAAGTCTGCCAGGAAAATTGGAAGTCTCAATGGTTCATTTCAAAAAAAAAAAAAAAAAGAGAGAGAGAGAGAGAGAAAACATGGTTTGTTAGGTGACATTCAAAT